>CAUYTI010071891.1:0-20696 GCA_963575145.1 Galago senegalensis
GGGCACCTGTGGTCCCAGCTACTTGGGAGGCGGAGGCAGGAGACTCGCTTGAGCCCAGGAGTTGGAGGTTGCTGTGAGCAGTGAAGCCATAGCACTCTACCCAGGGGGACAGCTTGAGGCTCTGTCTCAAAAAAAAAAAGATGGGGTCAGCGCATGTAGCACAGTGGCTGTGGTGCCAGCCATATACACCAAGGTTGGCGGGTTGGAACCCAGCCCGGGCCGGCTAACAAAAAGGACAACTGCAATAAAAATTGTCTGGCGCTATAGCAGACACCTGTAGTCCTAGCTACTTGGGAGGCTGAGGCAAGAGACTCTCTTGAACCCAAGAGTTTGAGGTTGCTGTGAGCTGTGATGCGATGGCACTCTGCCAAGGGCAATGTAGTGAGACTCTGTCTCAAAAAAAAAAAAAAAAAAAGAGAGACAAGAAAAGAAAAGGTAGGTTGGGGATCTCAGCCCTGGAGTGCCAGGGAACAGGTGGGACTTAGGGAACTTGTTTGGCCAAAGAGCTGGGGGAGTACTTGGAATGAAGCAGTCGGGAACCTCAGTGGCAGAGCCATCACCCAGGTGCAGAGAGGGAGGAAGCTAGATAAGAATTGGGATAAGTGCTGGGGAAGGGGACAGTGTGGGGGGGAGGGCCACCCAGGAAGGCAGCTGGAGGAGGGAAGGGCAGTTGGCACTGTGGTAAGTGTCTGAGCAGGGTCCAGTGGCCTGGGGCATTGGACAAGGAAGGACAGCGAGGGAAGATGAAGAGGGAAGGGACCCGGGCCCATTTCAGCTGCGTAGCCTGGAGAACTCTGTGCAGTGGGGAATGGGCTGTCATGACTTGGGCTGGACTGGAGATATCTGAGTCCTGCTGCAGCTCCAACCCCCATCTTGCCCAGCCCAGAGGTCCAAGCTTGCACTATGTCCCCTCTCACTGCCCATCTCTTGTTTCCACAGGAATGGGAACTGTGACTACTGGACCAGAACTTTTGTCCCAAGCTCCCAGCCAGGCCAATTCACCCTGGGCAACATTGAGCGTGAGTCCTGAGTGAGATGGAGCCTTGGGAGTGGAGCTCCAGGGGGCAGGGTGCTTCTGAAAGGGGCATGGACATCCCTGGCCCCTTACACAGGTGCTGTTCTGAGGGGAGAAGCCCATGCTGATGGGCTGGGAGAAAGGGGACAGCTCCCTCCTCCCAGCCAGGGCAAGGCTGACCCCTCACTGTCCATACCTGCAGGGTACCCTAGAATACAAAGCTACACTGTGAAGGTGGTGGCCACCAACTATGACCAGCATGCCACAGTGTTCTTCAAGAAGGCATCCAAGAACGAAGAATATTTCAAGACCACCCTCTATGGTAGGTCCTCCTCCACCCCATAAGGGACTGGGATCCTGACCTCACTTGTACTGGTTCCGGTTCCATTCTAGAGTGCCAGGTGGCCAGGGGTGTAGTCATTTCACAGCCCCTCCATGAGGAAGGGATCTGAGGCCTTGTTCACTCATTCAACTGGCCACCTTGGTCACAGGGAGAACTAAGGAGCTGCCCCGTGAACTGAAGGAGAATTTCATCCGCTTCGCCAAATCTCTGGGCCTCACAGACAACCACATCATCTTCCCTGCCCCAATCGGTAATGGCAAGCTGGGAAGAGGGTACTGGGGACCTTCCAGGCCTGATGCTGCTCCACCAGGAAAAGGGGGAGAGAAGAGACTCTGTCCCCTGCTTCAGTCACCGGAAGGGTGGATGGTCCAGGAGCTCCCTGGAAGCCACTTTGGGTTCAGGAAGACCATGCTCCTCCCCCAGGGTTCCAGGCCCCAAGTAGTCCTCCCTGACAGTTTCTCCAGGACCCCCCCAGATGAGGAACCAGACCCAGGCCCAAGTGTCTGCAGTCTCACTGCCCTGGGCCACCTCCTCCGCTTATTCCCAGGCCCCCTTATCCTGGCCCACCTCCTTTCCATGCCCTGGGTCTTGCTCATCATTGACTTGGGCAAATGTCCTTGACTTTAGGAGGCCTGGCCTGGGCAGGAGGCTCCATCCAGGCCCCTCAGAGAGCCACCAGCCTCCCTAAGGGAAAACATGCAGGAGACCTGGGTGCCTCAGCAGCTATGTGGCTGAGCCTTACTTGCCTCCCCAGAACAGTGTCTCCCAGGGTCTTTCTCCTGCTCGCCTGCCCTGTCAGTGGCCTCTCTGCCGCCCTGTCCATGAAAGGACTTCCCAGATCTTTTGCAACTGGGTCCAGGTTGCCCATAGGCAGTGCAAAGGCCTTGGCAGTCATAGATCTCTCATACATGCTCACACACATGCACACCCATGCATGCATGCACACATGCACACATACATACACGCACAGGCTGCCTGTTCTGATGGAATTTCTCCTCCCACAGACCAGTGCATCGATGACTGAGTGCTCAGTGAGTATGGCTGGAGAGGGCTGAGGGGGCCGGGGTACAGAGGGTGGGGAGCTTGGGCCTGCCTTTTCTCCTCCCCTGCCCTAGCACTGTTGCCACCTTCACCCCACTGTGCCCCTCTCAGATGCCTCCTGTTTCTCTAACCTTCTCTCCAATGTCTCCCTCTGTCCAGTATGCTGCCAGCTGTCCCACCAGCCACAATGCCAGTGAGAGCTGGTAGAGTCCTCTCCCTGTGTGCTGAGCCATCCACCAGGCTGTCCTGCTGATGGAGCCCCACCTCCCTGCTAAATAAACACATAAGCTCTGACCTCCAGTCTGTGCTCCTTGACCCCTGGGCTGTGGGGAAGGGGAAAGGCAAGGGGAGCTTACTCCAGAATCATTCCCAGGACCAACACTCCCCAGTAAGGGATGAAGGCCACAGAACTCGGATGTTTGGGCTGCAAAGTAAAGGTGTTTCCATCATCCCCACCAGCCCTCTCAAAGCTGACTGCCCAGAGTCCTCCTTACACAGACTACTGTCACACTCCCTCTTGCTATGACCCAGGGCCCAGCCTCAGAGCAGCAGCAACCCTCACTTGCCTCTGCCTGAGGGTGCCAGTCCAGCACAGATACCGAAGGATTGCGCCTTATGCCCACACTTGACCACCTGCAACACGGCCCAGAGCAGCAATGCAGCCAGGGCCAGGAGCTAGAGGGACCTGGGATGAGTGTAAGGTGCAGCGACCCCCAACTCACCAGGCCCCCTGTGGATGCTGGGAGGCCACAGCCAGGACAGGAGGTACACAGTGGGTAGGGCAAAGGCATTCACAGCTTGAGGCTATTCCAGGCAAAGAAGGTCCCAGGGGAGGTCCTTCGTTCCTCTGCCAGCTCTTTGGGGCCCAGGGCTTGACCATGTTGACCCTGTTCAGATTGTTGTCCTCACCCCATACCTCCCCTGTGATGATCTCCTGACCGCCTGGCAGGTGTCTTCTGAAGCCAGGACTAGGCCAGGGGAAGGAGGAGTATGCTGCCAGGAACCCAGCTTCCCAGGAGACGTGAGGGTTTCGAGCCTGCATCCATCATTTGGTGGGGCCTGTGTCAGGCCTGACAAGCCTCTGTCCCCCCATTGGCCATAGCTACAGCCTCCCCAGGTCTGCACCACACACAGGAACTCCCTACCCAGCCTCTCCTTCCCATGCAAGGGAGGGTGGGGTTCTGAAAAAGTCATTTCCCACCCCATAGACACACATGCTACCCCATCCACACTTGGCAGGGGGAGGGGAAGATACTGGAGCTGTGAGCAGCCTCAGCCTTGGTCCCACAGAGCAGGACAGGCCTGAGACCCAGATCCACCAGATCCTGCTAAAGCCTCAGAAGTCTGGGGCAGACTTCGGAAAGAGATCTGGTGTGGCTCAGGCTGGTGTGGCCTGGGCTTTGAGAGAGGGATGTATCCAAGCCCAGGGGGGTACCAGGCTGAGAAGGCACCAGGAGACACTGGCCAGAGCCTCACTAGCTGGGAAAGGGGATGGAAGCTGCACCCAGTATGGCTGGCCCTTGGGCTCCTCATTGGGTAGCAGATCTAGTTTTCTACCACCCAAGCAAGGCAGCTTCTTGGTCTCCCACCCCACCCCACCCCAGAGACTGCTGGGCTTTTCTGGATCAAACTCTTGGGGCACAAGTGGGGCCTTGTGTTTCCTTCCTGGGTCACTGGTGGTATATGTCACTATAATAAATTACTGTGGCAGTATATTGCCACTATAATAAATTACCACAAACTTTTGAGTTTAAGACAACACACACATTCTTTTACAGTTTTGGTAGTCAAAGGTTTCAAATCAGTTTCACTGAGATGAACTTAAAGTGTCCACAGGGCTGTTCCCCCTCCAGATGCCCTAAGTAGGCACCTACATCCCTGCCTTCCTCCAACCCCCTGGTTTCTGGCCCCTCCCTCCTTCTTCAGGACAGTGCATCAGGAAACCTCTTTTTCTCCTGAGGGCCTCACTTTCAGTCAAGGAGAGCTTGCTGACCTGGATGAGGGCTTGTTATCCAAAATTCTTTGGGTGCTGGTTCAGTGCAGTCCTAATTCAGGGAAAAGGCAGGGCTGCCCATGTGCAAGTTGGTGGTGACCTCTGTAGTTGGCTGCGGGCTCAAATTCGCCACCACCCTCCTCAGGAGAAATGGTGGAATGGCTTCTGAACAGGAGAGGATTCTGCCCCTTGTCACCATCTGGGACACACACCTAGGCCTGACCCATATGCTGAGGGTGGCCTGTCCTTAGAAATAACAGGTGTGAGGCCAGCATCAGGCTGCCACAGCCATGGGGCCTCCCAGCTGCTACAGCTACAGGAGCTCAGTAAGTGAGCCCTTTCCCCTGGGACATAGGCCTGATTCAAGGACTCTCAGATGGATTCCGTCAGCATTACACCTCTAGGCCTAACCCAGGAGCAATGACAGTGCTGGCTGGTGACTGTGGGCAGCACTCTCTCCTAGCTGATGCGTGAAGTGGGAAATGATGGCAGCCTGGCAGGTCCTGGATGGACGGCCGGCTGCACTGTGTCCCATAGACCTTCACCCTCTGCTGCAGGGGCCATATGAGGAAGTGGTAAACCTTTTCACTGGGAACTGACTCACAATCTGGGCTAGCAATAGGGAACAGCCAGGCTGGGGGAGCCTTGCCTCCTCTTCTTCCCCGGCCCTGATTAAGGGGCTCTCACTAAATTGGACTGTTTGATTTCTTTTATCCAGAGTTGGAACCCGGCCTGATTACCACCCATAGGATGTAGCCACTGAGCCCTAAGGGAGACGCTAAAGCCCAGGAAGGCTGAAGACACGGGGTAAGGATGGTGGGTCCCGCTCACTCTCTGGAGAGGCGAGCAGAAGGAGGTAGACGCTTAGTGACGGGATCCTAGGAGGGCTGTGAAGGAGAATTCCCCGAAGCCACAGAAAGCCTTGGAAACCGAGACAGAAGAGGCTGGATGGGCAGAATCGGATGGGCTGCTCCACCCCTCCCCGCCCCGCTCGGCCGTCCAACCGCCGGCCTGCTAGCCTGGACCAGCGCGCTAGCCTCACAGCCTGCACTGTACCGCCCAGTGACACCGGGGACGCAAGCCGGACTCCATTGCAAGACAGATGTGGGCGGGGTTCCAGAGGCGGGGGGAGGGGTCTTGCGGCTGGGCGGGATTATACCCGTGGGCGTGGCGTAGCGGTGCTCGGGGCGGAGCTCAGGGAGGAGCCCGGACCTCCCGACACAGATTCCGCCCTTCCGGCCCCTGCTTCGTCCGCCTCCTCCACCTTCCGTCCGGCGCCGGCTTTCGGCGCGACAGTCGCCGGGTTCCATCGTCGCACGGCCCTTGCAGTGCTGGGACCTGCAATGTCGGGCCCCAACGGGGACCTGGGCATGCCGGTAGAGGCGGAAGCGGAAGGCGAGGAGGACGGCTTCGGGGAAGCAGGTGACCCAAGGGGGCTGTTGAAGCGACCTTTGATTTTCTAGGGTTGACTTCCTAGGAAGGGGAATTGGGGCAGGTCTGGGGGCTTGGAAGGAACCAAAGACTCCTCCCCGAGCCGCCTCTCCGGAATCTGAGTTGCAAGTGCTGTCTCTCTCGGATGCAAAGCGAGCATTTGCGAGCCGGTTCCTGGACACTTGTGAGTCTGAGAGCTGTGGGGAGCCAGCCCCGTTTTACATATAGGGGAACTGAAAGCAGCTTCAGGGACACCCGCTCATTTGGTATTTGCTCCAGCCACTTCAACGCCTAGGGAGACCCGAGCACCTGCGGGGGGCGGAGCCCAGGGAGTCCTTGGCCTCCTGGGTTTAGCGGGAGGGGCTAACCCGTGGGTGCGCGCTCTGCTGAGTCAGCATCCCAGCCACTCGACTTTGCAGGTGTGGCCCCACAGCCTTACCCAGTGTGACCGGCTTAGAAAGCAGCCTCTTGCATGCTTAAGAGTGTAGGGTTAGATTGTGTAGAAAGAACCCTCAGCTCCCTTCTCACTCCCCAACCTCAGTTTGCCCAGCTATAAAATAAAATGATTAGTGCCTCCTGCACTGGAATGTGTCAGGATTAAATGAAAAAATAGCAGTGTTCAGTAAGTAATTATTGTCATTATTCTCTTTGGTGTAGTAAAGATTGGTGTATTAATATTAACTTAAAGGGCAGGCTATGTGGGGTAAGTATGGAGCATGCTTTTTGTTTTGGGTACAAGGTTTACTGAGCTGTAATTCACATTCAGTTTACCCATTTAAATTGTACAGTTCAGTAGCTTTTTAAACATTCACAGAGTTGAGCATCCATCACATTAGTTTTAGAGCATTGTCATCACTTGGTTCTATTTTTAATAAAGAGGTAGAGGACCTCCCATTGGAGGTGGTCATGGGCTAGTAGGTAGGGACTGGGCAATGCTGGTGAACAGTGGACAGAGTGTGGTCATTGCTGGTAGCCATGGTAGAAGCATCAGGAAAGGCCTTCCAGGAGGTGACATTGAGTGACTGTTGGCAGACAGGACTTAGAACAGTGGGGAGGAGGGTGTCCAAGGCAGAAGCAAAGGCTTAGAACTGGGAAGTACTACCCATGACACAGATAACACCTGGCCAGGAATGATGTGGCTGGCCTCCCCCATCTTTTCTCCCAGCTTGTGTCCCATCACACAGAATATGAAATATTGATAATAATCACCATCTATAAAGTACTTGCTATAGCCAGAACCTGTGTCTGAGGTCTTGATATATTTGAATACTCACAACAACCCAGTTCTTAACTCCCTTTTCCATAAAGGTGCAATAACTTGCTGGGATAGAGAAGAACTCACATGCCATGATCCTAGAATCTGAGTTTTGGCTCTGTGACCAGCCAGCTGGAAGGCCCTGAGCAGGCTCCTTCCTTCTTCAGCCTTGGTTTCCCCAGCTATACCACGAGGATGGACTTTAAGATCCAGCAGATTCCCCAAGACTCTCTCCTCTGTAGGAAGGCCATCTCTGGGCCAGAAGGCAGGCACATTTGCACTCATATCCCAAACACACTCCTTGGCCATGTCTGGCCTCTGCCATCTACTTCCCTTTGGTCCCAAGCTGGTAGCCAAGTGTATCTGAGTCATGAGCTGGCTCAGAACTGGGTCCCGCAGTGGGCACAGGCCCAGAACTTGGGTCCTAAAGGACATTGTGTTGTTGAGAGAGGCAGGTCAGGAGTGGCTATGGAGGAGGGAGTGATGGTTTCTAGTGGAGACCAAGGAAGACTTCTTGGAGGAGGCAGTTTAAGCTGGTCCTTGAAGAGTTGTGATAGAGACATTCTGGGTGGCAGGGACAGAGGGACAGTTGAGAAATGGTAGGGAGGCTGGAAAAGTCAGAGGCTTCATTCACTGCTTCCCTCATTCATTCAGCAAATGCTTATTGTATGACAATGAGGGCGCCAGCAAGACAGCAGCAAGCACAAGACCATTCATTCCTCACAAAGCTTTATAGTCCAGTGGGGAATACAGACCGGGCGCACAAAGCAGCACAGCAAGCAATCCTGAGGGGAGGCAGGTGAGCAGGACTAGGGAATCAGAATAGAGGTATGATCAGGTCTGGGGCACTAGGAGGGTTCCTGTGGTGAGATCCTTACTGAGGCTTGAAGGATGAGGGAGACTCATCCAGGAGAGGAGGAAGAAGACAGGAGGGCCCCATCGCATCCCAGGCAGAGGCAACAGCGTGTTCAAAGGGCCTAAGGCAGGCAAAGGCAGGTGTGAGAGAGGAAAGGAAAAGGCAGGAGGTGGGGCCTGGGAGAGTCTGCTGCAGCCTTATCTTAAGGGTAGAGGAAGCCATAGAAGGGCAGGAGAATAGAGCCCGTCTGGGGATAGAGGTTTGATTGCTCAACTTTGGAATGTGGCCTCTAAGCAGCTACTGAAGTGCAATAGGCTGACTACCCTGTGACCACTCTAACCCTAGAAAAAGGATAATGTACTAGGTATTATTTATTTAAAGCCATTCCTCTTGGTAACTACCCATTTTCCACATGGTGAACTGAGGCTCAGAAAGGAGTAGGGACCTGTCCAAAGCCCTTTTGGAGGCAGGCTGGAGGACAGCAGAGGGGGTTGTCTGGGAGCCTTGAGGAGACACAGGACCTTGGCTCTGTCTTTCCCCTTCCTCCCAGAATATGCTGCCATCAACTCCATGTTGGACCAGATCAACTCCTGTCTGGACCACCTGGAGGAGAAGAACGACCACCTCCATGCCCGTCTCCAGGAGCTGCTGGAGTCCAACCGGCAGACACGCCTTGAGTTCCAGCAGCAGCTCGGGGAGGCCCCCAGTGATGCCAGCCCCTAGGCTCCAAGAGCCCCCAACCAGGCCTCAACCCTGAGTATCTGGACCAGTCTCTGGCATAGGCACTCACCCGCTGGCTTAGGTACCTTCTCCAATGCTGCCTGCCTAGGGCAGCCTCCACCAACTGGCATCCCCTCCTGAGGCCAGGTGTGGGCCTGTGACCCAGCCACTTGCCTCTCTGCCCAATTTCTGGGCACTCCCCACTCTGCCCAGGCCTGCAGTGTTCATATTAAATGGGTCTCCCACACCACTGTGCCTTTTTCCTCTGTATTCCAGGATAAGGACCCCAGTAGCTGCTGGAGGTAAGCAGGACAGTCAGGTGTTCAGGTACTGATCACACACCTGCACCCTAGAGAATAGGTGGTGGGGCTGGGGTTCTTTGCCCCCTTGTATTTTTAGACCGAGAAGGTGCAAGTAAAGTCAGGGCCTCTCCCCTACATGGTGCATTTCTGGCCAGCACCTTTTCCCAGCCCAGCTAAGATGGTCAGACATGCTGTGTGACCTTGTAGGATCTTCTCAGACTTTGGGTTCTAAGGCCTTTCACCAGGACATGCTGTGCAACCTTGGCATTGCCTTTCCACTCTTGGCCTATCTCCTCAGCTGGCCAATAGCAGGGCTGATCTGGTTGTCAGTCTCTAATGGTCTTTCTAAATGAAGAAATAGCAGAACTAAAGAGCCTGCTCAGCCTGGGTCCATTCACCGGTGATTCATTTTAGGGTCTCCTGACCTGGGGGGCGGGCCCTGGCTGGTGAGCCGGAAAATCAGAGCCAGAGGGCCTGAGTGGCAAGGACCCCAACTCTTGTACTTCAGCTTCCATGGGGTGCAGCTGGAGAAAGAGCCCAGCACAAAGCTCGGGCCTAGGGTCAAACTGGCCACTTATCAGCTACGTGGCCTTCAGCATGTCACCTGACCTGGCTAGTCCTCAGTTTCTTCATATGTCAGTAAAGTTGCATACTAGTGGGGGAAGTCAGGGACTGACCCCACCAGTGACTTGTTCTCATGGGTTTGGTTGTCCCACTTAACGAGATATGTGAAAACCTGCTTTGGTGAGGTCAGTTCCTGACACCACACCCCACACCCACCCACACCCCCACCCACCCACCCCCCGCTTTGGTATGTGACTGATGTGACTGAAGGACAACAAGACTGTGCCAACTAGGTCATTGTGAAGATTAAATAAGATCCCACTTGAAGATGCCTTCCTGGCCCTGATACATTAAGAGGGAAACTGAGGCTCAAAGAGGCAAAATATCTTGTGATCCAGAGTCCCTGGTCCCAGAAAGCCTGTCTTCAGCCTCTGGTTCTGCCACCACACTGTGCCCAGAGAGACTGAGAGTGACTGAGGTGTCCCCCTTCCCCTTCCCTATTCACCCAGACAGCACTGCTAGTGGGGACTGCACAGCCAAACTACCTTCTTTTATTGGATTTTCAGTAAAAACATGAACCATGTCAGAGTTTCCATGCAGACTCCTAAAGAGCATTAGCAGACTGCCCTGGGAACCCCCTTGATCAGGTTTTTAGGCGGCTTGAACGCCGGGGTGGTGGGGGCTGGGAGGGTCGGGCCATCACCTTGCTGGAAGTTTTAGCTGTGTCCTGGGTGCTAGGTGGGACAGGTGGGCGGCCGCCAGAGGTGAACAGTGCAGTCAAGGCATTTCGGGCGTTGATGGCACACCGACGGCTCACAGGTCGGGTGGTAAGGCTGGGGTTCTTGGCTGCCTTGTATTTCTAGACACAAAGAGTATAGGTGCAGTCAGAACTTGTTCCCTACATGTTATATTCCTGGGCCAGCAGCTGCTTCTTAGCTGAGACAGTGTCAATGTGCTGTGTGACCCTGTGTGATGCACTTAGCCTCTCTGAGCTAGGGCTCTGGAGCTAAGAGTCTGCCTCTCAGCACTCTCTCCCTGAAACAATAACAGAAAGAGGTCAGCTTCACCCCAACTCTGACTCCCTCCCTGTTGATGGGAACAAGATGCCTGGGGGCTGATGCCAGGCATAAGAGGGAGGGGCTTCTGGCATCCCCATAAACCCAGAATTTGATTCCCCAACCAGGGGAGGGTGGGGCAGGACATCCAGCTCACCTGCAGGTTCTCAAAGTGGGTCAAGGACTTGCAGTGGGACAGCTGTGCCCCCGAGTTGCTGTGGTAGAACTTGTGGCAGACACGGCAGACATAGCCCATCACGGGTACCAGGAAGTCCACACCTGCAGGACAGCTGGGTCTGTGCTCATGCCCCAGTACCAGCCAGGTGTCCCACCCTCTTTAGGGGCCCTTTTCCTTCCCTACCCTCTTGGTGGGAGCAGAAGAG
Source organism: Galago senegalensis (assembly GCA_963575145.1). NCBI lineage: Eukaryota > Metazoa > Chordata > Mammalia > Primates > Galagidae > Galago > Galago senegalensis. The sequence continues at coordinate 10,959 of CAUYTI010071891.1, forward strand.
GAAGGGACCAGGGAGTAGGCTGCCTAGCCAGAATACCAGAGATCTGGGGGTCACTGCAGCCGGGACCTGCAGCCAACTCAGAGCTGGGCCTTACCATACGCAGTGTTGGGGCTGTAGGTCTCTGAGCCCTTCCATTCCTCTATGGATGTATCTTTGGACCTTATCTGGAAACAGGCAAGTGGGAGCTTCAGATCTGGCTTCCCCCAGATGCAACTCTGGGGCCTGGAGCCACCTGTGCTCTTGGATGCACCTTCCCCTTGACTTCTAGGAGGTTGTGGGTGGTACTCTCTTTGCCTTTGCACATCAACACTTTCAAAGCTCAGCTCAATCAGACCCCTCTGGGAAGCCCTCCTGCTCTCACAGAGACCATATTCCATGCAGATTCCAACATACGATGTGTCATCTCACTGAATGCTCATGAACAACCCTCTAGGATTACTCCATACATAAGAGAAAACCGAGGCCCAAGGATATTAACTCACTTGCCCAGGTTCACAAAGCTGGTTTGTGGAATAGCCAGGTAGTGGACCCCGGTGAGCCCAAGCTAGAGTTCTCAGCCATGAGCACCCAGCCAGCTCCCTGAGTTCCCACCTGATGCTGCAGTATGGCCTTGGTACTATAAGGGAGGGATTCAAGTGGTCAAGGAGTCTGCATCTCACTACTGGATTGAGCCCCTTCCAGAGGAGGCCATCTAACTCTGGCAATGTCAGTCCTCCCATGCCCAGCAGTGCCCTCCACCACTTTCCAGGCAAACAAATGTAGCTTCTGATATGATAACCACTCCTGTTTGCTGATCCCTTCCTAGGACTGGGCCCTGGGGTTTGGCCTTTGCTTATAGCCTACAGTGGGACTGTTAGTTCTTTTTTTTTTTTTTTTGAGACGGAGCCTCAAGCTATCCCCCTGGGTAGAGTGCCATGGCATCACAGCTCACAGCAACCTCCAACTCCTGGGCTCAAGCGAGTCTCTTGCCTCAGCCTCCCAAGTAGCTGGGACTACAGGCACTCACCACAACGCCTGGCCATTTTTTGATTGCAGCCATCATTGTTGCTTGGCGGGCCCGGGCTGGGGATTCGAACCCGCCACCTTAGGTGTATGTGGCTGGCACCTTAGCCACTTGAGCCACAGGTGCCGAGCCGGGACTGTTAGTTCTGATCAGAGTTTCCTCTGAGGCTCAAAAAAGCCAATTGGCTTGCCTGACATCATGCTATCAGGGAGTCCCAAAGCTGGGCACACTAATGTCACACTATGGCCACCCTCGCAGCCCTTCACCCACAGCCCATGAGCAGCCATGCTGGCCCACTGTGTACTGTAACTGGGGCCACCTCTGTGAAGCCAAAGGCCAGGACCTGGCCCAGAACAGGTGCTCTGGAAACATTTGTTGAACTGCAGAGTCCCAGCTTCTCCAGTTCCTCACTTGTGGGAGGGAGTACAGATGCAGTGTTCAGAGTGTGAGCTCTGCAGTCTCACTTCCTGCCACCCAATCTGGTGAGATTCTGCAGGACAGTGCTGGGTACACACGCCTAGCATGCAGTAAGTGCTCGGAAAAAATGTCGGCCGACCTCACCATCACCAGCAGAAGCAGCAGCAGCATCTGAGTTTCCCACCCTGTGCCTTTACTGATGCTGTTCCTGTGGCCTGAGATGCCCCTTCCCTTGCTCCACAAAGGTCAAACTTGCAGCCAGCCTTCACAGCCCTTGCATATTTTAACTGCCATTCTATGATGTATAGTCATCATGATGCTTGATTACACAGTTATAAAAGACAGTTCAGGTTAATAAAGTATGGCATGCATTAGTGCCTACAATGCTAGCACAGTGCCTGGGCCCTGAGAGGTCCCTGCTGGGCTGGGAGTCTGGCCCTGAGCCTGCCTCCCACACCCACTCCCCAGCACCTGCTTGCAGAATTCCTCCTCAGCCTCAATCTCTTCATCATCGTCGTCGTCATCCTCCTCCTCCTCCTCTTCTTTATCACCCTCAAAGCAACCCACAGCATCCACTGTGATGAAATGGTCGTCATCTTGGCTGGCTATCTCCTTCTCCAGAGTCTTCAGCTGCCCAGGGAATGAACAAGGGGCTCAGGGCATCATGCCCTGCCCACTCCCCCCACCCCCTTCCCAAAGGCCCAATCCCTCTAACTATGAATCTGGGCTGGGATAAACCTCAACTTGCTGTGTGGCCTTGGCCAAGCCTCTTTATCTCTCTAGGCCCATGTCCCCTGAGGGAGCTGGGATTACCTCCTTGGCTTTGTCCTTGTGTCCTTGGGACTTCACGTGTTCCACAAACTTGCGAGGAGTCTTGAAGTAGCGGTTGCAAATGGTGCAGAAGGGTCGCAGGGATTGTTTGGCGATCTGGGGAAAGGAGGACAGGCCAAGTGGGTGGCAGGTGGTGTCCCCCTGTGCAAGCAGCCAGGAAGTACCCAACAAGACCTCCCCTCCCTCTGCAGGCCTAGCATGTCTTTGCTGAGCCGGGCTGTGCTCTGCCTCTGCACTGGGACATGGAAGGACACAGCTCTACCCTGCATTGGTGGCTATGAGATGGGATGGCAGATGGCAACATAGACAGGACATTCACAGGGCAAAGATAGGAAAGGGAACTCCCCAAAGGTCCCCCATGAGATGCATAGCTGAGTGGAGGGGACAGATGGGGAACCTGAAACCCAAAGAAGAAACATGCCCGATGTGTCCAGAAACCACATTGTGAGTTATAGTCATGCAGAGACAAAGACCAACATTTACTTTCTGCTTCCAACTTGAAGCCTCTTCTTCCCAGCCCATGGCTTGGAGCTGACATGAGCAGGTGCCTCAGCATGCCAGCCCTCCTACCTTGTGGTCCTGTGTCCTGCGGTGTTGGATCAGGTCCCCCATGTAGTAGACCTGGCAGGTGTTGCACCAGCGCTTTGGTGGAGGCTCTCTGAATGACAACAATTAAAAAAAGGGCAATGTGGGCTGCACCCGTAGCTAGTGGGTAGGGAACCAGCCACATACCCCCAGGCTGGCGGGTTCGAGCCCCACCTGGGCCAGCTAAACAACAAAGACAACTGCAATAAAAAAATAGCTGGGTATTGTGGCAGGCGCCTGTAGTCTCAGCTACTTGGGAGGCTGAGGCAAGAGAATCACTTAAGCTGGGATTGAGGTTGCTGTGAGCTGTGATGCCACAGCACTCTTCCCAGGGTGACATAGTGAGACTCTGTCTCAAAAAAAAAGAAAAAGCAAATTAAGTACAATATGACACTATGTTCTGGTTGGAGAGACAGCAGCTTTCCCTAATTGCACCATAAATGTAATACAATTCTAAATGTAATTCCAACAGGATCTTTTTTGAAACAAACTGTTTCTGAGGTTCATCTGAATGTCTACTTAAGCAAGAAACCAAGAAGGAAACTTTGGGGGAGGAAATGAGATTTAGAAGTATTTGAGATGCCAGCCATTAAAGCTACAATAGTTAATACTGTGTAGTGTGATGTACACCCTGACTGTGACACCCTGACTGTGTAGTGATGAGAAAGATTAGAATGTCCTGGGCGGCGCCTGTGGCTCAGAGTAAGGCGCTGGCCCCATATGCCCTAGCCCTGGCCAAAAACAGAAAAAAGAATAGAAAGTCCTAAACAGGCTCAAATACTGATTTAAAAAAATACAACTTCTGATAAATTGGATTGAAAAACATAGAATAGGCCTGGTGCGGTGGCTCATGCCTATATCCAGGCACTCTGGGAAGCTGAGGTGGGAGAATAGTTAGAGCTCAGGAGTTTAAGACCAGCCTGGGCAAGAGTGAGACCCCATCTCTACTAAAAGTAGGAAAAATTAGCCAGGCAGGATGGCCCCTGTAGTCCCGGCTACTCGGGAAACTGAGGCAGGAGGATCCCTTGAGTCCAGGAGTTTGAGTTTGCTGTGAGCTCAGCTGACACCACCACACTCTAGCCCAGCTGACAAAATGAGACTGTCTTCAAAAAAAAAAAAAAAGCACAGATTATACAATAAGCCATGTAAAGACAATTTGCTATCCACTTAGAGAAGGAAAGCCATTTGCTCCTACTTTCTACCTACTTCAAAACAAGTTCTACCTACTACGAGAGAGTCAGGTATAAAAATCAAAATCAGACCAGTACAGTGGCTTGTGCCTGTAATCTCTGGAGCTTTGGGAGGCTGAGGTGGGGCCCATAAGTTCAAAACCAGTCTGAAGGACATAGCAAGACGTGACTCTTAAAAAAAATTAACTGGGCATAGTGGTGCCCAGCTATTCAAGAGGCTGAGGCAGAAGGATCATTTGGAAAAAAAAATCAAAACCATATACAAAAAAGGGGAGGGCCACTACTTATATAATCTTGGATCAGGGAAGATCTTTCTACATGCAAAGATCTTACATCTTTTACAGCAAAGCCAGAAATCAAAGGCTGAGTGCAGTAGTTCACACCTATAATCCTAGCACTGCGGGAGGCCGAGGCAGGTGGATTGCCTGAGCCAGAGTGAGACCTCATCACTAAAAAATAGCCAAGCATTGTGGTGGGTGCCTGTAGTCCCAGCCTGCTACCTAGGAGACTGAGGCAAGGGAATTGCTTGAGCCCAAGAGTCTGAGGTTGTTGTGAGCTATAACATCATGGTACTCTACCAAAGGTGACTCTTGTCTTAAAAAAAAAAAAAGCCAGAAATCATAAAGGAAATTTAAAACTTCTAAGTGCTGCAAAGTGTCACAAAGCCCCCATAAGAACCCTGGTGTACAGGGCTATTCAGAGACATGGAAAATGTCCACATACATCAGGTACTATGATTCTTTTTTTTTTTTTTTTTTTGAGACAGAGCCTCAAGCTGTCCCCCTGGGTAGAATGCCCTGGCATCACAGCTCACAGCAACTTCCAACTCCTGGGCTCAAGCAAGTCTCCAGCCTCAGCCTCCCAAGTAGCTGGGACCACAGGCGCCCGCCACAACACCAGCTACTTTTTGGTTGCAGCCATCATTGTTGTTTGACGGGCCCAGGCTGGATTCGAACCCACCACCTTAGGTGTATGTGGCTGGCACCTTAGCTACTTGAGCCACAGGCACCGAGCCGATTCTCATTTTTAATTTTAGAGATTATATAAACATAGAAAGGATTATGGGATGAGGTAGGTAAAAATGTAAGTAGTATTTATTTCTGGGCAAATGGAATTACAGACAATTTTCATCTTCTTGTGTGTCTGTGTTCTTGTATTTTCAAAATGTTATATAATGAAAAAACTGTTGTCATAATAAAAAAAACATTTATTTTATTTTATTTTTATTATTTATTATTATTATTTTTTTTTAATGAGACAGAGCCTCAAACTGTCCCCCTGGGTAGAGTGCCGTTGCATTACAGCTCACAGCAACCTCCAACTCCTGGGCTCAAGTGAGTCTCTTGCCTCCGCCTCCCAAGTAGCTGGGACCACAGGCGCCCTCCACAACGCCCGGCTATTTTTTTTTGGTTGCAGCTGTCATTGTTGTTTGGTGGGTCCAGGCTGGATTCGAACCCGCCACCTTAGGTGTACGTGGCTGGCGCCTTAGCCGGTTGAGCTATAGGCGCTGAGCCTCAAACCAAACTTAATTTTTTTTTTTTTTTGAGACAGAGTCTCAAGCTGTCACCTTAGGTAGAGTGCCATGGTGTCATAGCTCATAGTAACCTCCAACTCGTGGGCTCAAGTGATCCTCTTGCCTCGATTTTTCTATTTTTTTTTTAAATTTTTTTTTATTTCAACTTTATTACTTTGAAAGTTTTTTTTTAATTTTTTTTTTTTTTAATTACTTCTTCCTCCTGTAGTGTTTTCTTGCCCTCCATGGAGCTTGGATCACAAGGTCCGGCTGTCTGGTTGTCCTGTTGTTGTTGTAGAGATGGGGTCTCACTCTGGCTCATTTAGCTCAGGGGGGTCTTGGCTGGTCTCGAACCTCTGAGCACAGGTGATCCACCCGCCTCGGCCTCCCATAGCGCTAGGACTACAGGCGTGCGCCACCATGCCCGGCCCATTCTTCTATTTTTAATAGAGACGAGTTCTTGCTTTTTTGCTCAGGCTGGTGTTGAACTCATGAGCTCAAGCCATCCACCCATCTTGGCCTCCCATGATGCTAGGATTACAGGCATGAGCCACTGTGCCTAGCCCCAAACTCACTTTAAAGACATGGAAACTATGAACCAAAGTGTTTAAATGACTTACTTAAGTCTATACAGTCAGTAAGTGGTAAACAGTGAAAAGTTAGCCACATATCATTTTAAAAACTGTTTAGTAAGTCTTCCTCTCTAAAATTTTTGAAATGCAAATGCAGAAATTCTGGCTTGGTGCCTATAGTTCTGGTGGCTAAGGTGCCAGCCAATACACCAGAGCTGGCAGGATCGAATCCAGCCCAGGCCTGCCAAACAACAATAACAACTACAACCAAAAAATAGCTGGGCGTTGTGGCGGGCGCCTGTAGTCCCACCTACTTGGGAAGCTGAGGCAAGAGAATTGCTTAAGCCCGGGAGTTGGAGGTTGCTGTGAGCTGTGGGAAAAAAAAAAAAAAGAAATTCTATTAATGGTATTTATTAATTGCATTATGCTTACACATCTTCAGAATCAGAAGGTCCCTCTTGAATGTGTTCATCTTCAATTTCATCTATTTCAAGATTGTCTTGAGATCCATCTCCTACAACAGGGACATCCTTCAGGGTTCTGAACAACTTTGAGAGATCTGGAAGTGAACATGTCCTCAACATCTAAAAAAAAGTCAATGGATCTTTTATTAAGAGTAAGAAAATTAAAAAAACAAAAATTAGAGCTAATGTTATTTTATATGTATAATCATGCATATAGAACTAGAAGATTCAAAGGTGACTTGCACTGGGTTATGATAATTATCTTGAATTTCAGGTCAGTATTTTTTCTTTCTTTCTTTTTTTTTTTTATACAGAGTCTCACTTTGTTACCCTCAGTAGAGTACCATGGCATCATAGCTCATGGCAACCTCAAACTTCTGTGCTCAAGCAATTCTCTTGCCTCAGCCTCCCAAGCAGCTGGGACTAGAGAAGCCTACCACAATGCCTGGCTATTTTTAAAGACAAGGTCTTGCTCTGGGCTCAGGCTGGTCCTGAACCTGTAAACTCAGGCAATCCACCTGCCTCAGTCTCCCAGAGTGCTAGGATTACAGGCATGAGACACTGCGCCCAGCCCAGCTCAGTATTTTTTTTACAGAGAAAACTAAATGTGTGAGTTATGCTTGGGTTTTAACGCAGGAACTCCCTTACATCTCTTTTAAACGATGGGGAGAGGTGTTTGTTTAGGTCTACATGTGGAACATGCTGGAAATCTGTCAGGAACTGAAGTGTGAAAAGTCGCCTATCTTCTCCTTACTTGCAGGTCATGTGACCCCTCTTTCCTAGTGTTTCTGCTAAGTGCTTCTCTGACCTTCCTGTGGCCTGCTTTCCCCACAAAGCACTGTCCAGTGCTGTGGAACAAGCATTTTGAAGGCGGTGCTGAGAGTCACTTGTACCAACATTAACAGCAAGGAGGAGGAACTGGGCCAACTGAGCTGAGGAAGAAACAACACATAGCTGAGGTGTTGAAATATGAGTCTGTGCTGGTAAGACAAGAGATAATAGGAACAGCCTCTGTCCATCAATCTTTCAACAATCAATGTGATGGACAGACAGGGCTCTGAAAGAAGTAACAAAATAATAATAATAATATCTGGCAGTGTTTAACCCTGAAGGAACTCTGAGATCTGCCTATTCAAGACACCAAGAACCCTTACCAGATGGAAGACTGTGAGGCAAGCACAATGCTTAGCATGTTAATGAAAATTTATGTACTTGGCCAATGTTACTAGTACAATCTGTTTTTGAGAATGAAAAAGATTTCCTTTACTTGAATATAATTTACATATTTATAGCACTCAAGGGAAAAAAATCATCATGAACCATAAGTTGGAGAAACTGGTAAAAACATACTGCTTGTTAAAGCACTTAATAAAATGGTACTGAAAGGATTTCACTGGCCAGACACAGTGGCTTAACACCTGTAATCCCAGCATTCTAGGGTGACGAGGCAGGTGGATCACCTAAGCTCAGGAGTTCAAGACCAGCCAGAGCAAGAGCAAGACCCCCTATCTACTACAAATAGAAAAACTAGCTGGGCATGGTGGTAAATGCCTGTAGTTCCAGCTACTCTGGAGGCTGAGGCAAGAGGATTACTCAAGCCCAAGAGTTTGAGGTTACTGTGAGCTATGATGACACCATGACCCTCCACCCAGGGTGACAGAGTAAGATTCTGTCTCAAAAGAAAAAAAAAGTATTTCTGGCTCAGTGCCCATAGCACAGTGGTTATGGCACCAGCCACATACACTGAGGGTGGTGGGTTCAAACCCAGCCCAGGCCAACTAAACAACCCAACTAAAAAATAGCTGGGCGTTGTGGCAGGCGCCTATAGTCCCAGCTACTTGGGAGGCTGAGGCAAGAGAATTGCTTCAGCTTGAGAGTTTAAGGTTGCTGTGAGCTGTGATGTGACATAGTGACTCTGTCTTAAAAAAAAAAAAGTATTTCCTTTGTTGAATTTCCTACTTTACAGAATTTACACTTTACTTTCTTTTGTAGAATTTACACTTGTTTATTATTTTAATACTTTGGATCATGTACATGTGTGTTACAAACCAGCAGTCTGTACTAGTATAAGTTTCCTTAGATACCTACTAATCAATAAACAGCACATATGCATTATAGACTTACATTTGAGGGGACAATGAAAAAGAATACAATATTGTTTAGGTTCAGATAAATTTTAGCTGGCCCTGGTAAAATAACTTCAGGTCTAGTTTATTTCTTTCGGTAACTAAAATAATTGTGACAATCTAGAATAAAACAATACAGTTAGAAAGAAAGTTTAGGCAGTCGTGCAATTTGACAGCTTACCTCTTGGAACAGGTTTATATCTATACGCTCCACAAATTCACGCTACCAACTGATAAACCCTTAATGCTCTTTCACAGATCCCCTGGATACACTGCTAAGTGTTAAGTAAAATATTCATCCTCAGTCAAAACAAATTTGTAAAAACCTTTCAGTTATTGTATAATTCTGAATCTACTAATTTTTTTCATGTGGTTTAAAAAATATTCTAGGCCAGGTGCAGTGGATCACACTTACAATCCTAGTACTTGGAAGGCTGAGGTGGGTGGACTGCTTAAGCTCACGGGTTTGAGACAAGCCTGAGCAAGAGTGACACCCTGTCTCTAAAAATAGCCTGACCCTGTGGGGTCTCTTGCTCTGGCTGGTCTTGAAAAATAGCTCTGATGGACTCCTGTAGTCCCAGCTACTTGGGAGGCTGAAGCAAGAGAATCACTTGAGCCTGAGTTTGAGGTTGCTGTGAGCCATGATGCCAACATAGAGTGCCACAAAGTGAGATTCTGTCTCAAAAAAAAAGAATTCTGTGTTTTTAACGTCTATAGAAATTTTGAACATGTTTCCTGAGATCTTACTTTATTTACTTGTAGTTTATTTTCCAAGAAAAACAAATGAAACAAAATGAAAATTTATGCAACTAGCATTTGATACCATTATAAAATGAAACAAGAGAGAATTATTTTAGAAAACTTGAAAATATCTTCTTGAAATGTATGTTTTCTTTAGTTTTTTTTTTTTTTTTTGAGACAGAGCCTCAAGCTGTCCCCCTGGGTAGAGTGCCGTGGCATTACAGCTCACAGCAACCTCCAACTCCTGGGCTCAAGCGAGTCTCTTGCCTCCACCTCCCAAGTAGCTGGGACCACAG
>CAUYTI010071893.1:0-31891 GCA_963575145.1 Galago senegalensis
GGGACTACAGGCGCCCGCCACAATGCCTGGCCATTTTTTGGTTGCAGCCATCATTGTTGTTTGGCGGGCCCAGGCTGGGGATTCGAACCCGCCACCTTAGGTGTATGTGGCTGGTGCCTTAGCCGCTTGAGCCACAGGCGCTGAGCCTTAAATTTCTTAAAAAATAAAATTTATTAATTTTTTAAATACAGTGCAGGCACAACTTAACAGTCAAAATGTTCAACTCTGGCTTGGCGCCTGTGGCTCAAGCGGCTAAGGCACTAGCCACATACACCTGAGCTGGCAGGTTGAAATCCAGCCTGGGCCTGCCAGACAACAATGATGGCTGCAACCAAAAAAAAAAAAAGCCAGGCGTTGTGGTGGGCACCTGTAGTCCCAACTACTTAGGAGGCAGAGGTAGGAGACTCACTTGAGTCCAGGAGTTGGAGGTTGTTGTGAGCTGTGATACCAGGGTGACAGCTTGAGGCTCTGTCTCAAAAAAAAAAAAATGTTCAACTCTATCAAATTACTAAGATTCTCTTGCCCTAAGATATTTCACCAACCTCAGCTTCTTTTTTCTTTGCACGAACTTTCTCCACTTCCATAAGAATCTTCTGGGATTCATCCACATTTCCTTCAGCACCTAGCTGCTCAGCTTTAGCAAGGAGTTTTCCTATTTCTTCATTTAACTCATGTACTTTTTCTGCCTAAGAGAGAGAAAAAACCAGGTAAGCAGAAACCTAAAAACATAGAAGTTTGAATACAAAGGACACAAGTGTTTCTCCTGTTGCATTTCCAATTTATTCTACTAAAAACAGAACAGATAAAGATCCACACGGAGTCACATGCACACTAACAAGTATAGCATCATTATTGCTGCCACTGAGATTCTGATCTGACTCTGAACTAGACCTGAGTACTGTGTTCCAACAAAAGCAGTGGCACCGGCTCGGCGCCTATAGCTCAACCAGCTAAGGCGCCAGCCATGTACACCTAAGGTGGCGGGTTTGAATCCCCAGCCCAGACCCGCCAAACAACAATGACGGCTGCAACCAAAAAATAGCCGGGCGTTGTGGCAGGCGCCTGTGGTCCCAACTACTTGGGAGGCGGAGGCAAGAGACTCGCTTGAGCCCAGGAGTTGGAGGTTGCTGTGAGCTGTAATGCCACGGCACTCTACCCAGGGGGACAGCTTGAGGCTCTGTCTCCAAAAAAAAAAAAAAAAACACTATCTCCTTTTCCATTCTATGACTTGGATACACACAGTTTGATCATGTCCCACCAAATTTTTCTTGCCTCCTGTTTTATAATGGAATATTAAACAAAACAAAGTAAAAATCATGCTTAGAGGGCAAAAAACAGAAAGAAAAACAGGACAGAGGCAGCAACTCCTGTGGGGTGACACACATGTGCTTTGTCATAGCCTTTAGTCCTTCCTGGTATAAGGCAGAGAGTACTATCTATCCCCCAAATTACCCAATCAGTGCTGATGGTGAGTTATTATCTGTCAACAACCCAATATTTGCAAGATAATGATTCACAACAAAGCCAGGAGGTTTACCTTTGCAGAAACTTCTGCACTGATCTCCTCCTGTGTTTCTGCCAGCCGTTTCTTGGCAAGCTCAGTTCTCCGGTCACATTCTGCGATAAAGGACTCCAAGTGATCCATTGCCTAGCATAGGAAAAGCAGAGGCTATAATCACTTATGTGTACAGTCTCAGTGCCTTTTTATTTTTGGAGACAAAGTCTCACTTTGTCACCCTCCGTAGAGTGCCATGGCATCATAGCTCACAGCAACCTCAAACTTTTGGGCTCAAGTGATTCTCTTGCCTTAGCCTCCCAAGTAGCTGGGACAAAAGACTCCCATCACAACGCCTGGTTATTTTTATAGATGAGGTCTCGCTCTAGCTCAGGCTGGTCTCAAACCTATGAGCTCAGGGCAATCCACCTGCCTCAGCTTCCCAGAGTCCAGAGTGCTAGAATTACAAGTGTGACTCACTGTACCCGGCCCCAGTGCCTATTTGTTTGATGGTAAATACACTCCTGGTTAGTTGGTTTCTTAAAGCCTGTAGGTTCAACAAGAAGATCTTTTTTTTTTTTTTTTTGAGACAGAGCCTCAAGCTGTCCCCCTGGGTAGAGTGCCATGGCATCACAGCTCACAGCAACCTCCAAGTCCTGGGCTCAAGCGAGTCTTCTGCCTCTGCCTCCCAAGTAGCTGGGACCACAGGCACCTGCCACAACACCTGGCTATTTTTTTTTTTTTTTGGTTGCAGCCATCATTGTTATTTGGTGGGCCTGGGCTGGATTCAAACCCGTCACCTTAGGTGTGTGTGGCTGGTACCTTAGCCACTTGAGCCATAGGCATTAAGCCCAACGAGAAGATCTTAAACTACCCTACAGCTAAAGCATTCATATTTGTTAAACCAAATGAGTGTTTCAAAGCACAGTCTTCTCATTGGATTTACTTGTTCACTTTTACAATCCGTAAAAGAAACTCCAACACTCAATAATATTACCAAGAAATTTAGAGAAAATTAAAACATGTGGCCATAAACAATAGCACTGAGGGTTAAAAAAGGCTGACAGGAGGCTGGTGCTAGAGGCCCTCTGCTGAAGAGTTACAGGAGGTGCACATGATGTACTCACTGGTCTCTGAGCCATGTAAATATTACTCCCTCATGTTCTGAGGGTAGTGTCCCCCCTTTCACCTCAAAAACAAAACAATAGAACAAATATTACTGAGAGCTGTGAATAAGACATTTGCCTACAGTCTCAAGTAATAGGAAAACTGGTCATTAGTTATCCAAAGAGATAAAGAAAAAGAAACTCTAGAAATCAAATTGCTCTGCAAAGACCTGGTGGGAAACAATCATAAAGTAACGAATGAATATGCTGACATACATGCTCAAATTAATCTGCTGTAACTAAGCAAAGGCCAATGAAATTTCAGACAGATACATAAACAGGACTTCACTTTTCCAACTGTCAGTCTGCAATCAGCAATAAGAAACACCAAAGAGTATCTTCATAAGAGGAAATTAAAAAAAAAAAAAAAACGAAACACCAAAAGGGGGTGCCCATAGCTCAGTGGTTAGAGCACCAGCCCCATGTAGTGGGGCGGCGAGTCCTGCTAAGCAAAAATAAGATAAAAAATTAAGAAACACCAAAGGTACACCATGAATCACCTTGCTAATGTCAGCATCATGTTAAATGTGACACTAAGTATGGTTAGCAGTGAAGACAGTTTTAGCTAGCATGATCTATTATCAAAAAATAAAGAAAAGAAAATTTTGGCTCCGCGCCTGTGGCTCAAGCAGCTAAGGTGTCAGCCATGTACACCTGAGCTGGCAGGTTCTAATCCAGCCCGGGCCTGCCAAACAACGATGACTGCAACCAAAAAATACCCAGGTGTTGTGGCTGGCACCTGTAATCCCAGCTACTTGGGAGATGGAGGCAGGAGACTCGCTTGAGTCCAGGAGTTGAAGGTTGCTGTGAGCTGTGATGCAATAGCACTCTACTCAGAAGGACAGCTTGAGGCTCTGTTTCCCAAAAAAAGAAAAGAAAAAAGAAAATTTTGAGTGGAGATCAAGGCAGATGAAAGTTAGGGCAACAGGCTCGGTGCCTATAGCTCAAGCAGCTAAAGCCCCAGCCACATACACCAGAGCTGGCAGGTTCAAATTCAGCCCGGGCCTGCCAAACAACAATGACAATTAACATCAAAAAAAATTAGCCAGGCGTTATGGCATACGCCTATAGTCCCAGCTATTTGGGAGGCTGAGGCAAGAGAATCGCTTAAGCCCAGGAGTTGGAGATTGCTGTGAATTGCGATGCCACAGCACTCTACCCAGGGTGACAGCTTGAGGCTCTGTCTTAAAAAAAAGGACAACTGATCAAGGAATGATAATCTATCTCCCCTCTCCTAAAACAGACAGGAGAGAGCAGGACACAGGCTTAAGAAAGTGCCCCACCAACATCAGTAAAGCACTAGACTGGATCTTAGCACACTGAAGGGGTTATAATACACTGCAACAACTTCAAATCTTTTTTTTCAAATAAATTCATTCTTGGGAGAAGGTCAAGATAGGAAAGAAGTTCCCAAGATGATGCCAAGATTCCCAGAAAGCTGCAGGAGTGCTACAGTATTCTCATTCATGGCTGACAACTCATAGATTGTTACTCTATAATTTTGTAATTAAAAAATTTCCTCTTGGCGGTGCCTGTGGCTCAAGTGGCTAAGGCACCAGCCACATACACCTGAGCTGGTGGGTTCGAATCCAGCCCAGACCTGCCAAACAACATTGGCTGCAACCCAAAAATAGCTGGGTGTTGCAGCGGGTGCCTACAGTCCCAGCTACTTGGCAGGCAGAGGCAGGAGAATCGCTTGAGCCCAAGAGTTGGAGATTGCTGTGAGCTGTGACACCACAGCACTCTACCCAGGGCGACAGCTTAAGGCTCTGTCTCAAAAAAAAAAAAAAAATTTTTTCCTCTTGGCTCTGGTGCTCATAGCTCAGTGGTTAGGGCACCAACCACATAAATCGGGGCTGGCAGGTTCAAACCCAGCCCAGGCCTGCTAAAATAACAATGACAACTGCAACAACAACAAAAAATAGCCAGGCATTGTGATGGGCGCCTGTAGTCACAGCTACTTGAGAGGCTGAGGCAAGAGAATCGCTTAAAGTTTAAATCCAAGAGTTTGGGGCTGCTGTGAGCTGTGACACCACCGGACTCTACTGAGGGTGACATAGTGAGACTGTCTCAAAAAAAAAAAAAAATTTCCTCTTGCTAGTCATCCAAATGTTTGCTGGTCAATTTTTTCATTGCATTCGAATCGGAGAACCAGGAAAACAAATAATCTAGCATTTGTTTGCTTATACACACCTGTATACCGTACTTCATGGAAAGATGGAGAGCTGGTTAGAGGCCCCACCTAGGATCAAAGTGTCAGTGAGCTAGCTGATAAAGGTCTCTGTGTCATCTGTGCTCACCTGAGAAAATACTCCTAACAGACCAGTCTGAAAGGCACCAGCATCACTCATGCAGTCCTCTACAGCAGAAATTCTCAATCTGTGGGGTGCAACCCCATTGGGGGTCGAATGACCCTTTCACAGGGGTCGCCTAAATACATCCTGCATATCATATGTTTACATTATGATTCATAACAGTAGCAAAATTACAGTTATGAAGTAGCAATGAAAATAATTTTACCATTGGGGGTCACCACAACATGAAGAACTGTATTAAAGTGTTGCAGCATTAGAAAGGTTGAGAACCACTGCTCTACAGTCTCCCCAAGTAGAGTAATCACACACATGAGATGAACTAAAGGATCCACTCATGGGGGCAAAATGAGACAAAGACATCTGATAACCCTGCCAATGCCTTTACCAATCAATGCAATTACCTACATCATAAGAAGAATACAAATTGGCTGTGGTTTCAGGTACCTGGTAACCTATAAACTTAAATGGTAAACTTCCTAAGTGAAAACAAGCAAACTATGAAAAAGGTCTTTCTAACTGTCAAGTTCTTCTTTCTTTTTTTTTTTTTTGAAACAGGAGCCTCAAGCTGTCTCCCTGGGTAGAGTGCCGTGGCATCTCAGCTCACAGCAACCTCCAACTCCTGGGCTCAAGCGAGTCTCCTGTCTCAGCCTCCCAAGTAGCTGGGACCACAGGCACCCGCCAAAACACCTGGCTATTTTTTGGTTGCAGCCGTCGTTGTTTGGCGGGCCCGGGCTGGATTAGAACCCGCCACCTTGGGTGTACATGGCTGGCGCCTTAGCCACTTGAGCCACAGGCACCGAGCCACATTCAGTAATTTTTAACAACACAAATATATGCTCTTGAATAAAATTTCTTTTAAAAAAATCACTGCAGACATTTGTGTTAATTACTATCACCAGTGAAATTATCTGTCCTTTGTCTTGTATAATCCTTCACTTTTCTGAGTTCCTATGTTCCTAAGTGTTCTGTGGAATTCCTTTGAGTAGATCCTCTTCTGCCCATCTTTACATATGTGTCCCAAAGCACAGCCGCCTTCTTGTAGATATCTTCCTTGGAGACTTCACTTATTTAATAGTGTCAAGTTACATTTATACAGAATATGTTACTTAGGCCTAACTTCTCAGGTATGAATAGTATAGCGGTGGTCAGTTTCCACTTGTCTGGTGAACATTCTAAGTGGGTATTCCATAATCAATGCACAATTAATGTATTTAAAATACAATCCATATTATTCATCCTAATATTACTTTTTCTTTGCTTGTTTGTTTAAGATAGGGTCTTAGCCACCCAGGCTAAGAGTCCTGCAGCGTCAATATAGCTCATACAACCTCAAATTCCTAGGCTCAACCAATTTTCCTGTCTCAGCCTGAAAAGCTAGAAATACAAGCCTATCACCACACCTGGCTAATTTTTCTATCTTTTGTAGAGATGGGTCTAATTCTTGCTCAGACTGGTCTTAAACTCCTGACCTGAAGTGATCTTCCCACACTGGTCTTCCAGAGTGCTAGGATTACAGGCATGAGTCATGATGCTCGACCCTCAATCCTATTTTGACATTTGTTCTACATTCTTAGTTAATGAAATCATAAACTCTAATGTCAGAAACCTCAGAATCACCTCTGACAACTATCTTTTTTACCAGGGCCTCAATCAAATCAGTCACTAGTCACCAAACACTGTTGAATCTAAACCTCTATTGTTTCTAAATTCCCACCCCCCTCCTTTGAAGGTCCCATAACTTGCGTATCTTTCTCACTTGGATTATAATAGCTTTCTGAGTTCTCTATTTCTAATTCCCCCAATGTCAACTCATATCGTATTTATTTTATTAAAACATATACACACTTGTTCAACTGACACTCCTAACTTAAATGTCTGAAAATCTTCTAACTATGATAGAATAAAGCTCTAACTCTTCAGTTTTTAGTAATTCCACAAATATTTAGTAAGTATTCATTATGTGACCATGTACAAGATCAATTAAATTCAAGAACTTATTCTACAAAGACTGCTACATACCTTACTGCTGAACATCACTATGGTCACCTTCGAATAACTCTTCGTAAAGCTATGCACTGATGACAGTGCCTCGTCCATCCTTCAAAGCACCTTTCCTATGATAAATGGAACATGAATGCAACTGACCTTGTACAATGACAGCTCTGATGATCATTCCAGAAAAAGAGTTCCAAAAAGTCTCTGAAGGGTGAACTAGGTGCTGGCATCAGTGCATATCTTCCCAAGCAGAGTACGTCAAAGGTGACTGTACTTGTTATTCAGCAATGAGGTATGAAGCACGTTTTCTAGGATGAATTCATGAACTTAACTGTCCAACCTCATATGACTTGAAAAAACCATTAGGATTGGAGGTAAAAGATAAAAAAAGCAGCCTTGATGAGACCATGAAGTTGCCTACTGATTTGATTAGGTAGCTTGGCTTTCATTCTATCCATGCGACTCTCTATTGTTCCCCCCAATCTGTCAATCCTTATTGTCCCCGCCTCTGGCCACGTCATTTGGTCTCATATATGACTTCTCATATTCACCTATCCTATGTCCTTTAAAAAGAAAGTAATGAGTAAAGGTAAAATAAAATGTGGCTTTGAAAGTGATGAAAATAGCCAAGAATGAACTCTATGTAACACTTCACAGTTTACACAGGCTGCTTTCACCTCCATTGAATATAACATAATTATTGACTGTTAACTTTACATTTTAAGTTCAATATACCATAGTTTACTCAAATACAGGCAAGATAATCACCCTAATGAATGAGCAAAGGTTAGTTGTCCTAAGGAAAAAGTAGAGAAAATAAAATACTTCATTTATGTAGTTTTTGGGAAACAAAGTGTCTATCATAACAAATTTTCTAAGTAACTGTCCTTCTTCAAATGTCAAAATTTTTAAAATTTAACCACTTTTGAAGGAAAGCCTTCTAAAATATACCACACACATCCTTGCCTTCATAGGTTAATTTTTAGTTGATAATTCCAGTTCATCTAGTATGATAAGCTATCACATATCATTTTGTGTCTCTCATTTTCTAGATTCCTCTTTTAATGTAGGCCATCTCTTTCCTACCAAAATATTTTTTACAAATCTCTATGATCAAATCACTCCTAAACTTCATGTGCTGGACAATTAGAAAACTATGTTAAAACTCAATAAAGTTTTAGTGAGGTTTTAAAGAGAAAGGGAACAGCTTTAACAAAACAGCTTTGTAGTAACTATTTCCTGTGCTTTGGGTCTTTATGCCATTTTAACTCTGTCTTAAGAGTTGCACAAAATGGTCGCTTGTGTAAAATTTTATTTCCTACCACAAGTGTGCAGGGCATCAGTTGAATCTAGAGTTTTAAAAGAAAGGTTTAAAAATGGAATTCAAGTTTTATTAGATGACAGTAATTCATATGAAATGGTTGTCCATAAAGAAAGTAGTATGTGTAAACTGTGCCCTCATAGTTGACTCCAAAAATCAAAAAAATTTCATTTTAAAACTTTTCAGATTTGTATGTGTAACTCATAACAATAGAAGATAAGAACATATCCATCTCCTTTCCCTCTTTCATTTTATATCGAAATGAATTATCTAAACACAAAACGATTTTTTTTACTCTAATATAAAAAGCCTAGCAACGCAGTTCTTTACATTTTAGGATATCCTTCATGAATCTAGCCACACACAGAAAGATATATTGCTTTCCATAGCTACTTTATTCAGGTTCTTTAAAGAAGAAGCTTGCCTAAGTATCTATCAAAACCAGGAAGTTGCCTCTGAAGCTTTTTAGACATGGTACATGGCTTTATAACAAAAACATAATTCAAAGACTTGTTCTGTAGAACAGGCAAGGTGTAACCAGAAACCAAACTAACTTAAAAACTTTCCAATAATTAAACAAAAGTTTAATTATATTATATTACTTGCTAGCTATGTACCCATACAGAAATTTGCTTGATGGTGCTATTACTAAAAGAAATGGATAACCATCATTGTAAAAAAAAAAAAAAAAAAGAAAGAAAGAAAAGAAATGAAAAAATCCTCAAGAGACTGAAATACAGCATTTAATAAAATGTTGTTTAAAAAATTTTCTAAATAAGCTGCACATGTGAAAAAACATACTGGGATTTATCAACACATGAATTGTACATATTCATAATAGTAAGCAAGTAAGTACTTCACAGAGCCATGTGGTATTCTAAAGGTTTGCTTATAAATTCCTTAATCTTTATAAAGCCCTACCATTTAGGTACAAAGGTAAAACCCAGTTTTGCAGATAAGGAAACTGATATGCATAGAAATAAAGTTCACAAGGCTAGAAAGTGGAAGCACCAGCCTACGCTGCTAATGTAACTGAAGGATATTTTGGTTACTGCAATCTCTATATGATGTGGACTATAAAATACAAAATTTTGAAACCAGTGTAAAAAAATAGTAATGAGTATTTTTAATTCATTAACTTAACTATCACACTCAACTAACAAGAAATAGAAGGAAATTTCCTTAATCTATAGAGGGCATCAATGAAAAAGTCACAGCGATCACCATACTTATTGATGAAAGATTATATTCTTTTCCCCTCAGACCAGGAACAAAACCTTCAACCCTTATATTTAACACTGTACTGGAGTTTCTAGACATGGTAATTAGGCAAGAAAAAGACATAAAAGACAGATTTAACAAAAGAATTAAATCAATCTTTATTTGGAGATGACAGGATTTACATGTAGAAAATCCTAAGAAAAATTTAAAAAAACTATTATAAATAAAAAATGAGTTCAGTATAGTAGCAGGATACAAGACTAATATGTAAATATCAACTGTATCTCAGTACTCCAGCAATAAATAGTCTGACAGTAATAGCATAAAAAAGAAAATACTTAGGAAAAAAGTTAACCAGAAAGTGTAAAACTCATACTCTGAAAGCTACAAAGCATTGTCTTCAGCCCTACCACCCTGCAGTACCTGATCTTGTCCAAAAGCCACCAAGCACTGTTGAATGACATTAAAGAAAAACTAAAAAAATGGAAAGATATGTTACATTTCTGAATTAGAAGACTTAATATTAAGGTGACAATGTTCCAAAAATTGATTTATAGATACAATGCAATCCCTATCAAAACCCAAGCTAGCTATTTTGGAGAAATTGACAAGCTTATTACCATTTTTCAAATGGAAATGCAGAAGTAAGCAAAACCAAAACAATCTTGAAAAAGAGGAACAAAGTTAGAAAATTTACATTTTACGACTCAAAACTTTACTAAGCTATAGTAGTCTATATGAGGCCAAGTATGTTGGCTCATGCCTGTAATCCTAGCACTCTGGGAGGCTGAGGCAGGAGGATTGCTTGTGCTCAGGGGTAGGAGACCTTGCTGAGCAAGTGAAAGACCCCATCTCTACAAAACATAGAAAAACTACCAGGCGTTGTGGCAGGTGTCTGTAGTCCCAGTTACAGAGGAGGCTAAGGCAAGAGGATTGCTCAAGCCTAAGAGTTTGAGGTTGCTGTTGGGCTAAGCTGAGGCCACGACATTCTACCCAAGGTGACAGAGTAAGACTCTTTCCAAAAAAAAAAAAAAAAGACAAGATGGTACTGGCATAAGGGTTAGATATTACATTAATAGAACAGAACAGTCAAAAATAAATCCTTACATTTACAGTTAACTACCTTTTGACAAAGATACTAAGATAACAGGAATAGTTTTTATACAATAAAAGTTTCTGGGTTATCTGGAGTTATCAGATGAAAAAGAATAAATTTATACCATACACAAAAAATTAACCCAGAATATATCACAGACCTTAATGTAAGAGCTACAACTATAAAATATTAAAAGAAAATACAAGGTTAATGGCAAAGCCCTCTTTAGATATAATACAATAGTAAACTTAATAAAAGGAGAAATAACGAATTAGATGCCACTAAAATTAAAAAACTTTGGAGTATATAAGATAACATCAAGAAAGTGAAAACACAACCAACAGACTGGGAGAAAATATTTATAGATCATATAACTCATTAAAAATTTACATTGAGAATATATACATAACCCTAAAACTCAGTAATAAAAAGACGATCCAACTGGAAAATAGGCAAAGTATTTAAACAGACATTTATCCAAAGAAATTATAGGAGTGGCTGATAAGCACAGGAAAAGATGTTCAATATCATTAGCCACTAGGGCAAAGTAAATCAAAACCACAACGAGATTCTACTTCATATTCACTAGGATAGCTACACTAAAAAAAAAAACAGATGATAACAAATATTGTTGGGGACATGAAAAATCAGAACCCTTTCATCTTGCTATTGGAAGTGTGAAATGATGCAATTGCTTTTGAAAATAGTTTGGAAGTTCCTCAAAACATTAAAGTTACCCAACAATTCCACTACTGGAATTCATGTTAGAGAAGTAAAAACATATAACCACAAAAACTCATATATAATATTTATAATAGTAAAAAGTGCAAACAACACAAATGCCCATCAACGGATGGACGAACAAAATATGGTATATCCATATAAGGGGATGTTATTGTCAATAAAAAGTAATGAAGTTAGGAGACACACTAAAACATAGATGAACCCTGAAAATTTTATGCTAAAAGGTAAATGAACAAAGTCAGTAATAAAAGACCACATCTTATAAGATTCCATTTATATGAAATGCCCAGGAAAGGCAAATTTATGGGGAAAAACAGCAGATTAGTGATTCCTTAGAGCTGCGGGTAGAGTCAGGGGAAAAGGAGGAGTGATCACTAATGAGTATGCGGTTTTGTAAGAGGTAATAAAAACATTCTAAAATTGATAATGTTGATTGTTGTCAAACTCTGAATATACTAAAAGTCGTTGAACTGTTCACTTGTAATGGGTAATCTACATGGTATGAGGTACTTCTCACTAAAGCTGTTAAACATAACTTAAACATCATATTTTTACTTTACTACATGTGAATGAAATCTACCTTCAGGTGACCTGGAGAAATGTTTGTGAAAGAGAATAAAACGATTAGAAAATTCTTTTCATGTTCTCTCTGGTTTGATCAACCCTACACAAGAGTAATTCTAGTACTGAACTCTTAACAATTTGGTTTATAATTAACCATTTTAAAACTAAAATTATTAACTTTAATAGTCACTCTTCAAAACACAACTGACATAGCAATAAGTTAATATGGAAAATTCATTTTTGTAATTTGAGGTCACATTTTGAACTAACTTATTTGGTAGAATGACACGATTTCACCCTTCCTCTTGGTCAGTTACAGAAAGTCACTCATTCTCTGTTCTGTTTACTACTTCTCCACTATGGGCTTGGCCCTGGGATAGGTGCCAGATGTACAGTGGTGAACATTCTGTGGGGGCTATAGTGGAATACTGGCAATGTCTACTAGAGTAATACACAGAACAAGATTCCTTATGGTATTTTTTATTTTTTTTCGCACACACAACACATTTGAAAATTTACGGTGCTTTATGGTGGAGATTTCCCAGGAGTAAGTCAATATTTTTTTTCTATGTGTTAGAGCAGATCCCAAATTCTTTTTTGCTAGAGATGCAGTACGCCATAAGCATGAATTTTTTAGCTGAGCAAGTTTGGTGTTATTCTGTTTTTCTTTTTAAGCCATAGGGTCTTGCTTATTACCCAGGCTGAAATGCAGCAGCACGAGCAGAATGCACTATGGCCTTGAACTGCTGGGCTCAAGGGATCCTCCCACCTCGGGCTCCCTGACAGGTGGGACTACAGATGTGTACCATCACACCCGGTTCAATATGTATTTATTTTCTGTGAAATAGGGTCGTGCTATGCTGCCCATGTTGCTGGTCTTAAACTCCTGGTCTCAAGTAATCCTTCTACTTTGGCCTCCAAATGCTGGGATTATAGGCATTAGCCACCATGCCTGGCCCAAGTTTGGCTTTTATTCTAACTATAAGACTTTGAGCAAGTTAACAAATAATCTTTGTCTCAATTTTCCCATTTGCCAAATAAAGATTATAATATCTACCTTATTTGGTTCTTAAAAGGATTAAGGAAAATAATCTATCCAAAGCACATAGATTATTTATTGTCTGAACACAGTTAAGCAAGCACTCAACAAACATAATAAAGATAATGAAGATATTGAAAGCTGCAGCAGAGGTGTTCTTTTATATACTGAGGCAAATTATTTCTCCATTCAGGGTGTGTTTTGGTTAATTTATTATTTTTAAAGGATGTTAACTTTACCTTTTATTCATCTGACTTTTCAGAAAGTATGATTATGTCCAGAACTGGCAACTATGAACAACTGGCTTCTATCCAGCCTCTATGTAAGGTCTAACTAGGAATAATCAGAAGTGGGAAATTGCTTAATGTGATGTAATTTGCCCATTATTCTCAATATTATAAATTCTATTGTTAGATAAAACATAATTTACCAAAGGCTACAAACTTGGGCTATATATATCTTAGCCTTTTGCAGAAACACCACTGCAAAAGAAAGGTGGGAAAGGAAAGAAGAAACAGCTGTAAGAGCTCTAATACAGCACTTGTTATTGAAATGCTGTAGAGGCTACTGCTATCTACCTTTTCATCATTATCTCTAAATACGCTTTCACCTTCTAGAAATGCCTTTTTTTCCCAGCTTCTTTTATGTGTAACTGATTAAAAAAAAAACAGTGAAAGAAATTATATAGAAAATTATAAGTGAGCTACATCTTTATCAACCCTTTAGATATTGTTCTTAAGTAAACTTTTACCACCAGAAAGCTATAAACTCAAACTACTGTATATTATCTTCCCTACATTATATGAAAAGGTATAAAATAAAAAGAAATGACTGATCAAACTATTGTACAGAAAAGGACTGAACTTCCATTCTACCAGTTTATCATATTCAGTAGTTGAGACTCACTGTTTCCCAGTCACTCCTGCCATGAAACTTCTACAGTCAGACCTACCTACTAGCTGTGGAACTCTAAGAAAGACAACATCACCATTACTGGACACAGACATGGAAAAGGATTGTTGGATATAAAAGTAGAATCAGCAGCACAAAGGAGAAAGGTTCACATGAGCAATCAGTGCAAATGGCACCCAATGAAGAAAGATAACGCAAGAAACAAGAGAGGTGATTGAATTTTCTAACTTTGTTTTCAGTGATATTTGAGAAGTATTAATGTCAATAAAATAGGACTAGACTATCAAGGAAAAGGACAGATTGACAATAAAACAACAAAAAAGTTGAAAGTTGTACTAATCTCTGTACTTATCTTGGCATACGAAATTTAGAATTTCTCCACATAGGCATTATTTTTAAGCTCAGTTAATCTGAGAAACAATAGTTGAATGCCATTGTTTGATTTTATTTATATTAGATGCTTAGCTTTCATATGTCTGTTGTGAGCAGAAAGTGTTGGTAACATTCTGAGATCTGGCAGGATGTTTCAAAGTCAAGTTGAACTCAGGAATTTTTTGTTGAGGGACAATTCTGTGTACTACAGGAGTCTGGCAGACATCCCTGGCTCCCGACCAACAAATACCAGCAGTGCCTTCTCAATCATGATGATAACCTAAAAAGTACCACAGAATTTCCAACATAACATTTGGGGGAGGGAAGAATGAGCAATGTTAACCACACACACAAAAAACATGGAGATAAATATTTAAATGTAGAAAATAAAAATGATAAAATCTTTAGAACAGAACAAAGAAATATATTTTATTATACTGCAGTATTTTCTCTCTTAGCATGACACAAAGGCTAAAACCCATAAAAGACAACACTGACACATTCTAGTAAACAGACACATAAAACTTAAAAGCAGCAAAAGATATAAAAGAAAGTAAAAGAAATGACAAGTTGGGAAAAATATTTGTAACTTAAAAGAGAATGGTAAATTATAAAAAGTTATCATACAAATCAAAAAAGACAAACCATCCAAGAGAAAAATGAAAAAAATAATTAGTATATAAAAGAATGAAGGAAAGTGATAACAGTAGCAACTATTTCCCTATTAGAAAAGAAAACAGAATTCTCAAGCATTCTATAAACTGGCTTCTAGCACCATACCAGTGCTATATGAGGTCAATTAGCTTACCAAAGTTACACAGCATATTGTGATGAAGGCTGGAATTCAAGCTCTAATACCAGAGCTCAGAGTCTTAGCACTATTCACCAAAAACAAACAATTCTATGATTGTAGGCATATTTATTTTATGGAAATAATAATGAAGCACACAGATATCTGGGCAACATAGTCAACACACCTATTATTTATTGATTATTAATCAATGATTAATGATTATTAATAGGGAATTTATTCATTTAAATATAGTACATCCATACCATGGAATATGTAGGAAATAAAAAGAATAGGGAATATGGTAAATCTATATGCAGTAATAAGGGAAGTAGTTAGCAACATATTAATAGAATTTTGTTCTGCCTGTTTTATCTATTTTTTTTAAATTTCAGATTAATATGAGGGTACAAATGATTAGGTTACATTGTTTGTGTTAGGTAAAGTTCAAGTTGTAATTGAAGCCCTTCCCCACAAGGTGTGCCATAAAATAACTTGTACAACAGAATTAAAGTATGATCTCATGTATATAAATTTAAAAACCTGAGCATACATAATTTCACATATGTATAAATACAGATGTATAAATTTCACATATGTATAAATATATATACACATACACAGATACACATCTATACATACCCACAAACATAACAGTAGACAACTCTTAACAGTAGTATTATAGATAGGAATTTTTAATCTCTGCTGTAACATTTTTGAGTACTATTAGACTCTTTGTTTCAACATACATTATTTTTTATTATTTGGAATTGGCAATAGTCATGCACAGTGGTACCCACCTGTAATCCTAACACTCTGGCAGGTGAAGGTGGGTGGATTGCTTGAGCTCACGAGTTCAAGACCAGTCTGAGCAAGAGCAAGACCCCCTCTTTAAAACTAGCCAGGCATTGTAGTCCCAAGTACTTGGGAGGCTGAGAGAAGAGGATCACTTGGCTAAGAGTCTGAGGTTGCTGTGAGCTATGATGACATAGCACTCAACCCCAAGGCGACAGATTTAAAAAAAAAAAAAGCATTGGTAATAAAGGCATCTACATTTTGAGGAAAAAAGGAGCGGAAACTACTTACAGCCATCAAATAATTTCTTTCTTTTTTTTTTTTTTGAGACAGAGCCTCAAGTTGTTGCCCTGGGTAGAGTGCCATGGCATCAGAACTCATAGCAACCTCCAACTCCTGGGCTCAAGTAATTCTCTTGCCTCCACCTCCCAAGTAGCTGGAACTAAAGGCATCCACCACAACTGTTGCGGTTGTCATTGTTGTTTGGTGGACCCTGGCTGGATTTGAACCCACCAGCTCAGGTGTATGTGGCTGGGGCCTTAGCCGCTTGAGCCACAGGTGCAGAGCCATCAAACCATTTCTTATAGAAACTCATTGCTTCTATGTACTAGTAAAACGTCCCATGCTATTACAAAACTAGTACTTTTAATTTACACAGATAATTTCTAATATATTATTTCTAATGATAGCAGACAGTAATTAATTTATTCTCACCCTCAAATCTTTAGGGAACAATTTTTAGCCTACAAGATTATCAGAGTTCTCAGTATTTAAATCATCACTTTCCTTATTGGTTTTCTCTAAAAATTAAATTATTTCAGTACAGAGTACTATTTAAGACAAAACAGTCCAGAGATATGTATTAAAAATTTTAAAACTTGAGTCCTCCTTACCCAGCAATTATATTTATTATTCAAAAGAAATTGTGCCTGAGGATTTATTTCATCAATGTCATCAAAGCACTAGAATATTAAAAAATAAAATTGAATTAATAATGGGAAGTTGTTTATGTCATTAAACAACTATATGATAGTATAAAACCATATAAAATGATAGTGCAGATGACAATGAAATAATCTAGAAACATGTTCACAATTCAGGTAACAAAATGGTATATATAATATAAATTCATTTAAAAAATAAAAATCCCTAGAAAGAAAGATCTGGAAGGATAGGGACTAAAATGATTATCTCTAGATGAAATAATTACATATGATTTTTATTTTCATTTTCTCTTCTTCTGTATTTTCTTTAAAATGGGGCAAAGAGGTTCACACCTATAATCCTCACACTTTGGTGGCAGAGGCAGAGGGATTGCTTGGGGCCAGATGTTTGAGAAACATCTGAAGAAAAGGGAGACTTCACCATCTCCACAAGAAACAGAAAAATTAGCCAGGCTTGGTGGTGCACAGCTATAGTCCCAGCTACTTGGGAGGTTGAGGCAGGAGAATTACTTGAGCCTTGGAGTCTGTCAGGTCATGATCTAAGACGATGCCACTATACTCTAGCTTATGTGACACAGTGAGAAAGACCCTTCCTGTCTCAAAATAGAAATACATATACAAAACAAAATATACGACTTTGTCATAACAAAAATAGTTTAAAAATAGAAATAATCATACTTGTGTCTCGTGTGTGCTTGTCACATGGCATACGTGTAATCTTCAGACTATTCAGAGAGGAAAAATGCAGATCAAAAATAAAGAGATGGACATATCGTGTATTAATCCAGTTTTGCCACCCTGTCCTACTGATTAACCAGCAGCTGCTTTCATGCTGAAAACTGGACGTTCATAACAGAATAAGAGATATTGAGGCTACTCCTATTCCCCTGGAATAGGGGAAGTAATCAATGATTTCTCTCTACATGTTATTTTAAACTCCTTTATCCTGTAGGTCTCCAACAAAACTGGGGATGTCAACAACATTTTAATTAGAAAGATTACAAATTGCTAATAGGTAATAGTTAAAAAATATCAAAGATACAGATTTAGGGCCAGCGCCAGTGTCTCAGTGAGTAGGGTGCTGGCCCCATATACTGAGGGTGGCGGAATTGAACCCGGCCCTGGCCAAACTGCAACAACAACAACAACAACAACAACAACAAAAATAGCTGGGCGTTGTGGCGGGTACCTGTAGTCCCAGCTACTGGGGAGGCTAAGGCAAGAGACTTGCCTAAGCCCAAGAGCTGGAGGTTGCTGTGAGCTGTGATGCCAGAGCTCTCTACCAAGAGAGACAAAGTGAGACTCTGTCTCTTAAAAAAAAATAATAAAGATATCGATTTAAAAGTAGATACTATAAAATAAAGTTTTCTACAAGGTGATATTCCCAAGAGATAAAACACAATGTATCCTTCATTAAACAACAGTTAAACTTTATAAGCAAAAGGAAGCATTAATCATAGATCACTGACTAAATTACTGAAAAGGGTAAGAAGAAGCTACAGGTCATACCACCCACTTCTCAACCCCAACAACACTGCAAACACTAAGTGAGCTTTAGCTACAGTTTAGGAGTGAACAGCTGCAGAAGCCACATAATAACAAGGGATATGGCCAGCTTACCATACTAAAGTAAAAGTAACATTGGTGATTGTAACCTGTCTGGTCTAAGGCAAATAAATGTTAAACAAAAGATACCCAAATTTTGGGGAGGTGCCTGTGGCTTAAAGGAGTAGGGCACTGGCCCCATATGCTGGAGGTGGCGAGTTCAAACCCCAGCCCTGGCCAAAAACTGCAAAAAAAAAAAAAAAAAAAAAAAAGATACCCAAATTTTAGTGCTAGTGAATGACAGACCTGAGTTTCTTAAGATTTTCTGAGTCTAGACAAAAAGATTTGTTTTTTCAAATTCAGCATTGTACCAGATCAAATGAGACCAATAAAGCATATACAGAATATGATAGGAATTAAATTTAATGATAGGAATTTAATTCCTATCATTAAATATGATAGGAATAAATGGGTGACAGAGTAGATAAAGACATAATAATAAGCATTTAAAAATTATAAATCTGTAGAGAGAAGAAATAGCACTTGGCTATTTTAAGTACTGGAAACCATGAGTTGCAAAGAGGCTCATGTGATAATTCCTCATGCTTCTCTCATTTTGCAAAGTGTAAAAAATTTAAAATGACATTCATTTTGCACCAGGTAGAAAGCATTTTGTACAAAGGTTTGTTAGACTATTTAGGAAAACATTTCAAGAAAAGCCAATAAATGGGTTTTCATAAGTAGGAAATAACATTTTAGTTCAGGATATTTATGACACAGCAGAACCACTAATAAAAAGTACACATTCCTTGGGGAATAGGATATTAGTAGAGATCCCAAAGGTTATAACAAATGCATGTATACAAAAAATGTACAGCTACACAATTTCTTACATAAGCTGGAAAAAAAGTACTAAAACAAACTGTTTAGAGAAATTGTTAAAGAGATACAGTTTAAGGATAGGATAGCCAAATTCATATTTTGACATTTTATTTTATTTTATTTTATTTTATTTTTGAGACAGAGCCTCAAGCTATCCCCCTGGGTAGAGTGCCATGGCATTACAGCTCACAGCAACCTCCAACTCCTGGGCTCAAGCAAGGCTCCTGCCTCCACCTCCCAAGTAGCTGGGACTACAGGCGCCTGCCACAATGCCTGGCCATTTTTTGGTTGCAGCCATCATTGTTGTTTGGCGGGCCCAGGCTGGGGATTCGAACCCGCCACCTTAGGTGTATGTGGCTGGCACCTTAGCCGCCTGAGCCACAGGCGCCGAGCCCAGATTTTGACATTAAATTCAGATTTTATGACAGTTACCACAGTCAACAAGGTCCCAAAATAGGTGAGTACAGTAAAATAAGATATTTTAAAAGGTCTCATTTATTTATTTTTATTGTTTCTATGATTGATTTGGAGATGTTCTTCAAAAAATTCTTTGCTTAAGGCAATATCTTTAAGAGTTTTTTCAACATTTTCTTCTAGAGGCTTATAATTTCCTGCCTTAGAGTTAAGTGTTTTATCCATTATGAGTTAATTTTTGTGAGGAGTGAGAGGTGTGGATATTGTTTTAGTCTATTACATGTGGCTATCCAGTTTTCCCAGCATCATTTATTGAACAGGGATTCTTTTCCCAGTGTTTATATCTGTTTTGTCAAAAATCAGATAGGAATATGAGGATGGTTTCATCCTGGGGCTCTCTGTTCTGATCCATAGGTCTATTATCTCTGTTTTGGTGCCAGTATCATGCTGTTTTGGTTAATATAGCCTTGTAGGATAGCTTAACATCTTTATGATGCTTCTCACGTTGTTCTTCTATGTAAGGTTGCCTTTGCTCGTTGGGGTCTTAGGACACAATAAAAAAAGTGAATACATAAACCACAGAATGAAAGAAAATATCACCATGCTCTACATCTGGTAAAAGACTAATGACAAGAATCTACAAAGGTAAATCAGCAAGAAACAACCAAGAACCCCATTAAAAGGTAGACAAAAAAGATGAACTGAAACTTTTCAAAGGAAGATATACTAATGGCCAATAAAATCATGAAAAAATACTCAATATCTGTAATGATTAGCGAAAGGAAAATCAAAATCACAATGAGATATCACCTAACTCCAATGAGAATCACTTGCATTTAAAAGTTCCAAACAACAGACGCTAGTGTGGATTCAGAGAGAAAGGCTCTCTTATACACTGTTGGTGGGACTGCAACCCACCAACCTCCATGGAAAATTGTGTGGAGACACCTAAGAGAACTTAACGCAGACCTAGCATTTGATCCAGCAATCCTACTGCTGGGTATATACCCAAAGGAAGAAAGGTTATTTCATAAGAAAGTGGTACATGCATACTATGGAGTACTACACATCCTTAAAAAACATGGCGATCTAGTATCTTTTTGGACAACTTGGAGGGAACTGGAAACCATTCTTCTAAGCGAAACATCACAAAAATGGAAAAAGAAGTACATGTACTCAATACCACATTGGAATTAATTGAGCAATGCTTAAGTGCATAAATGGAAGTAAATCTCAGTGAAAACTGAAGGAGAAAAGAGTGAATGTATAAATTTACAACTATTGGGGATAGTACACACTATCTAGGGGAGAGCACACTTACATGTTTAACTTCGACTCAATCTATACAAAAATAAAGTATGTAAAGAAAACATGTGTACCCCCTAATAATCTGCAAAAATGTATTTAATAAAGATATTTGAGACCACATTTATGTAACTTTCATTACAGTAAATTGTTATAACTGTTCTATTTTATTATTAGTTATTATTAATATCCTACTCTATTTAATTTATAAATTAAACTTTATCATTAGAAAAAGACATACTTTATATCTAGAGTCATCAATACTATCAGCAGTTTCAGCCTTCTGTTGGGGGTACTAGAGTTTATCACCCATGGAAAAGGAGGGACTACCTTCTATTTGCATATATATATATAATTCTTTTTGCTGTATAATTTAAGAGTTAGTTACACACATGGTGAAGATATATACTCTAGTATGTATTTCCTAAGAACAGTGATATTCTCCTACATAATAATGATAATTCACATTCAGAACACTTCACCTTTATAGTTATTATGATATAATTAATAATCCATATTAGGATTTTGCCACATGTCCTCAAAATGTCCTAAATAACCTTTTATTGTTGCTGGACTTTTTTTTTCAATTTAAGATCTATTCATTCTTTATTTTTTTTTTCATGCAATTCTATAGTCTTGTTTAGATTTTCAGATCACTGATATTTTGGAAGACTTCAGGCTAGTTGTTTAGCACATTGTTCCTCAATTTGACTGTATCTGGTTAATTCCTCATGAATAGATTTCAGTCCAACAGGAATATAACAAAAGTAGCATCTTTTCAATTTGAAGTGCATCACATTAGAAGGCACATGATGTCAGACTGCCCCTTATTGATTCTATATAGTTTAATCTTTTGGTTAAGAGGGTATCTGTCCACTTTAACGGTACCTTTTCCTTTCTAATTAATAGGTAATCTGTGAGGTCATACTTTTGAAATAATTTGAATATTCTGTTCCCAAAAGGCTTTTATCACTAATTTTAGCATTATTTGGTGGCCACTGCTTGAATAAATTATCACAGTTGTAATAATTTAGTGGCTGGTATTCTTCTGTAAAGAAGTGGTTTCCCTTCTTTCCTTTTTTCTAATTTCCTCTAAGAATCAGTGTGGATTCATGGATTACTGTTTTTAATTCATTGTGTTATAAACTGCTATCACTATTTATTTAGATATGCCAATTGTCCCAATTTGTCCAGAGGGAATCCCTATTAAGCTGGCTTCTGTGATCTTTGGATATATCTACTCAGTCTGTGAGCCTGTCCCAACATTTTAAAAATGATGGCCTGCTTCAAAGCAGAATTCAGTATTATATCCAATAGTAAAACCCTAATAGAAGAATTTGCTCTAAACTCTGGAATAAAATAAGGACATTAATTATTGCCATGATCATTTATAATGGCTTTGAGTATTTTTATAAATATAGAACAACATAGAAACATAATACAGATAATATGGAAGGAAACAGGCAAAATACTATTATTATTTTTTAGAGATGGGGTTTCACTATGTGGCCCAGACTAGCCTCAAACTCCTGGGCTCAAAAGATTCTCCCACCTCAACTTCCCAAATACTAGGACTACAAGTTCATATACTACTGTGCCATGATAAAATGACTACTAATGAAATCTCAAAGAATCAGCTCAGAAATTACAGAATTATAGTTTAATGAGTTTTATAATTTTCCATACAATTTTAAAAACTGAACATTAGATTGATTAAAGACAACATTGGGGTGAGTGAGGTGAGAAATTGTGAAGGAGGGAGGAAAAAGAGAAGGGAACAGCAGAGGTAAGGAATGAGGGAGGGAAGAGAGAAGAAATAGGGAGAAAATGAGAGAGGGGGAGGGAGGGACAAAGAAAGACCAGTAAAAGGAAGGTGAATCTATTACAGAGCCTTATAAAAGCTCAGAATTGTGCTCTGGAAGTAAGGGAGTGTGTTAAATGAAAGGATTTGTTTAAAATTGTTAACAGAGGGATGCTAGATAAACTGCTTTACTCTACACTGAAGCCAGGTGACTATTCCTGTAGATGACCAGAGTTTCATTTTCTAGAAGGTTGAAACAAAGAGGCCTTGGATTTAGAGATAACAGAAAGAGCTGACAGTAAGGTAAATGCCTTGTTTAATAGCTGGGATGAAGTAAAGGTTTAAGATACTACCACTATATTCCCACTGATTGTTTTTCAAGAATGTTGGCGTCCAGACTTTTATTCTAGAAACCAGGGACTGAAAAATTCCTCTCTGAACACTGAACTTTTTTTTTTTTTTCAAGTAGAGACAGAGTCTCACTTTATTGCCCTTGCTAGAGTATCATGACATCATGGCTCACAGCAACATCCAATTCCTGGGCTTACACAATTCTTTTGCCTCAGCCTCCCAAGTAGCTGGGAATACAGGTGCCCACCACAACGCCCAGCTTTTTTTTTTTTTTGTCATTGTTGTTGTTGCAGTTTGGCCAGGGATGGCTTTGAATCCACCACCCTCAGTATAGGGGGCCAGTGCTCTATCCACTGAGCCACAGGCGCTGCCCTGAACACTGAACTTCTTAAGAGTAAAATATCTTCAGATACTGACATTTGGTCATCTCCAAACAGAGGTCAGTTCATGCTCATTCACTTACAGTGAAGCTCTATAGTCAACAAGCTCTGTTCACAGTGCAGAGAGATGGCTTTCAAACCATCAAATGGAAAAAAACCAATGAACTTGGAGAAACTGAGGTAACTCCAGGAGCAGAAGGAACTTCCAAAAAGATACTTCAACAGTAGCACTACTAACAACAAAATTAGAAAGCAAGAAAGTATCAAAACAATTAAACATGAAAAATTTCCAACAACAAAGTCAATCAGTAAGAAAGAATTGAACATTAAAGAAAAATAGAAGATCCTAAAAGCTTTTAAAGATTGTCTGGGGAGCTCTTATGTATAATATGAGAATCTGAAAGGTACTGGTCTTAATAACAATAAGAGACAAGTCTTAAACAGTCTGAAATAGATACAACAGGACCCAGAAAATAGAATTAATGCAAACTAGTTTTTATTCCTATTAAATTTCCTGTTAAAATTCACAGAAAAGTTTCAGAAACACTAAGAGAAAAGACTGAGACCAATCAGTAACAGTCAGACAACATGAACTGAATTCTGTCTCAACCTCTCACTAGCTGTATGGTCTATGAATCACTTAGCTTCTTCAAACTCAGAATCACCATCTATAGTTACAGACTACTGCTGTCTAGCTCAGAGTTATTCCAAGAATTAAATGTGATAACTTTTGTGAGCAAAAAGGTACTGGTATCGAATGAATTACAACTGTTACTACTATCTACAGAATTATCATTTGAAATACTTTAATTGTGCTAGCAAAAATAGATAATTGCTACATTTTTTCTTCAAAGTAAATAATTAAACAAATGATGAAAACATATTGAACTTTAGTACCCAACCAATGAAAATATAATGTGGACATTAAATAGATAATTGAAAAGCCATGTGGAAACATGGAAAAGTACTTAGAAAATGTCAAGAAAAAGGGCAGATTTTAGAATACATACACAAAATAATTTTGACTACATAACTATATTTGTGAAAATGTAAATACTAATGTTGAGTATTAGCACCGTAGATTATGTTTCTCCTTTAAGAACTTGTTTGGTGCCCTGTTATGTATTTCTAATAATGTTCAGATCACTATAAAAAATATAAATAAAAAGGGGAATATTTGGAAAATCATGCCAAACCTCTTTCCAAAGAGGTATTACTTTAATTTGTTAAAAAAATAGCTTTATTGAGTTATAATTGACATATACAAAACTGCTTTTTAAATGTATATAATTTGATAAGTTTGGACATTTTCAACCCTTTAAGATTGATTATGGCTGTATTTATGTAGGTTTATCATTTGTATGTTTTAGTTTGCAATTTTTCCACTCAACAAATATTGTGATCTTCTCACTACATAAATATACTTTAAAGACATCTTTTAATGTTCATAAACTATGCATCTGATCAAGAAAAAACAACACTATTAAAAAGTGAGCAAAAGACATGAACAAAAGCTTCTCAATAGAAGAAAGACAAATGATGAATAAACATATAAAAAATGTTCAACATTATTAATCATCAGGGAAATTTAAATTAAAATCACAATGAGATATCACCTTATCCCAGTTACAATGGCTTTTATTAAGAAGTACAACAGCAATAGATGTGGGCATGTATGCAGAAGGAAACACTTCTATGCTGCTGGTAGAACTGCAAATTAGTATAACTCTTATGGAAAACAGTATGGCAATTCCTTAAAGAACTAAAAGTAGACCTACCATTTGACTCAGCAATCTCACTATTGGGTATCTACCCAAAGGAAAAGAAGATTTTTGTCCAAAAGATACCTGCACTCAATTATTTGCTGCAACACAATTCACAATTGTAAAGATGTGGAATCAACTCAACTGCCCATCAGCTCTTGAGTATACGAATAAAATATGGTGCATATTTTATATACATACATGATGGAGTACTACTCAGCCATAAAAAGGAATGAAATAATGTCTTTTGCAGTGACTTGGATGGTACTATAAAGAAAAACACATACCACATGTACCCACTTTCAATTGGAACTAACCAGTGAAAAGACATGGGTACTGAGGGAAGAAAAAATCAGTGAAAATAAAACAGGGGGAGAGGGGAGGAGGAAAAGGAAAAAAGTCCTACCTAATAGGACAATGAATACCATTTGGCTGATGGGCACACCTATAGCCAGGACTGAAGCATTACAAAAGTGATCCACATGACCTGAAGCATTTGTACCCTCTTAATATTTTGAAATAAAAAAAATTGCTACTTAGTATTTTACTATATGAATATTTCAAACTCAGTTCAACACATTCTTTTATTGTGAAACAATTACAAGTTTCCAATATTCTGGCTGTGGTTTGTGGTTCATGCCTATAATCCCAGCATTTGGGGAAGCTGAGGCTGAGGATTGCTTAAGGTTGGTGTTTGAGGCTAGCCTGGAAAATAGTAAGACCTCTGTTTCTATACAAAATAGAAACACAGGCACAGTGGCTCACGCCTGTCTGTAATCCTAATACTCTGAAAGGCCAAGGTGGGTGGATTGCCTGAGCTCATAGGTTTGAGACCAGCCTGAGTCAAAGCAAGACCTCATCTCTAAAATAAAAGTCACCAGGTGTTGTGGCAGGCACCTATCGTTCAAGCTACATGGGAGGCTGAGGCAAGAGAATCACTAAAGCCAAAGAGTTTGAGGTTGCTGTGAGCTGTGATGCCAGAGCATACTACGGAGTGGCAACTACAGCAAAAAAATAGCCGGGCATTTGTGGCGGGCACCTGTAGTCCCAGCTACTCAGGAGGCTGAGACAAGAAAATTGCCTCAGCCCAAGAGGAGGTTGCTGTGAGCTGTGACGCCATAGCACTCTACCGAGGGTGACAAAGTGAAACTCTGTCTCAAAAAAAAAAAAAAAAAAAAAAAGATGTGTAAATCGTACAAGCAAAAATATATGGGAGAATTGCTCCTAAAAGGTAGGTATTACAATTACACATACTATATAAATGTTTAAAGTGTTTCAAGAAACAAAAAGCTTGGCTCAGTGCCCATAGCATAGTGGTTATGGCGTCAGCCACATGCAACAAGGCTGTTGGGTTTGAGTCTGGCCAGGCCTGCTAAACAACAGTGACAACTGCAACAAGAACACAGCCAAGCATTGTGGCGGGTGCCTATAGTCTCAGCTACTTGGGAAGCTGAGGCAAGAAAATCACTTTAGCCCAAAAGTGAGTATGAGGTTGCTGTGAGCCACAGTACTCTACCAAGGGTGACATAGTGAGACTCTGTCTCTAAAAAAAGAAATAAAAGGTTTAACAACCTTAAAAAAGAACATGAACTCCAAAACAGAAGAAAATAATTTCCAAAAATGTGAAGTATGCTAATCGAAGCAAAAATAAATTGAGTAGGGTTAAATAGTAACTTCAATATAGCTGAAAAGAAAATTAGAGAACTGTAATGGAGAAGTAAACACATTATGCTGAATGTAGTTCTGAGATGAAAAGAAGTACAGAAAATAACATGAAGAAATCTAACACATACATATTTGAATCAGAGTTCCAGCAAAGAGAGAGAGAAAGAAGGAAGGCAGGGAGGGAGGAAAGAAGGGAAAAAGTACAAATTTTTCATACCTGATCAAAGATGCCAATTCAAACAATCAAGAGGGAGGGGAGTGAAGGGGGAGAGGATGGGTGGAGGGAGAGTAGTTGGTGGGACCACACCTATGATGCATCTTACAAGGGTATATGTAAAACTTACTAGGTGTAGAATATAAATGTCTTAACACAATAACTAAGAAAATGCCGTGAAGGCTATGTTGACCAGTTTGATGAAAGCATTTCAGATTGTGTGTAAAACCAGCACATTGTACCCCATGATTGCATTAATGCACACAGCTATGATTTAATAAAAAAAAAAAGAATCCCAATGAATCACAACAATAAATTAAATGAATATACATTGTACTTATAATGAAACAGTAGAAAATCAAAGAAAAAGAAAATATGTCCAAAAACTGACATATTCAAAGAACTGATAGATTATATTTAAATGAGTGACAGATTAAAGAGTTCCAGAAAGAAATAGTAGAAGCTAGAAAACATTAAAATAATATTGTCATACACTAAAAGAAGTTAACTTATAACCTAAAATTCTATAACCAGAAAAAATAACCTCTAAGAATGACAATAAAGTAAGGTCATTTCAAGAGAAAGATTGAAGGTCTTTATTACTTTAATTTCTCACTGAATATACCTTCAAGCAAAAAGAAAACAAAAAGAGACCACATCTAAAATACCAAAGACATGATAAGGAAAAAAGTAGTAAATATGTAGGTAGATATAAGCAACACTAATATCATAAAATAATTATAATTACTTCTTAACTAATCCAATGACAGAATTAAATGATTAAAGCAGAGATTATAAGTTGAAAAATGTGGTTAAAATATCCTGTTCTAAATTCTGTTTTACTTGATTAGATAGTTAAGATAAATAAATTGAGAAGTACACATAGTAACATTTCTAGGGTAACTAAAAATAGAGTCCATAAATTTCAAACTAGTACAAGAAAACAAATGAATGAGAAAAGAAATAATGAATAATATAAAAAGAAGGCAACAGAGAGGAAAAAAGGAAAAAAAATAGTATAAAAACAAAAACACAAAATAAAATGGTAAAATTAACTCCAAATACAGGCAAAACAGTAATCAGTTAATGTACTATACAATCTGGTTAAAAAGTAAAAATTGTCAGGTTGGATTTTTTTTAATGTTCTTTTTGAGACACATATCTATAGTGTACAAGGTAGAAAAAGATATTTATGGCACATATTACCAAAAAATATTTCAATATCAGTCAAGGGGTAATCTAAGGCAAAAAAGCATTATTAGAAAAAAAAAGGAGCATTAAAAAATGGCAAAAAGGCTTGGCACCTATATCTCAGTGGTTAGGGAGCTGGCCACATACACTGAGGCAGGTGGTTTCAAACCCGGCCCGGACCTGTTAAACAACAATGACAACTGCAACAAAAAAATAGCCTGGCACTGTGGCAGGCACCTGTAGTCCCAGCTACTTGGGAGGCTGAGGCAAGAGAATTGCTTAAGCCCAAGAGTTTGAGGTTGCTGTGAGCTATGACGCTACAGCACTCTACTGAGGGTGAAGGAATGAAACTCTGTCTCAAAAAAAGAAAAATATGCAAAAGATTTCATTCTCCTGGAAGAGATACAATTTCCAAATCATATGCAAGTAATAACAATATAAATTACATAAAGCAAAATTTGACAAGAACTAAATAAATAGCCCTAAATGAAAGATTTTTAATATAGCTCAATAATTGTCAGGTCAAGAATATGATGTCATAAGAATAAGATCTGAACAGTTACCCTATGTGATAGACACATGTATGTAACTATTACTTTTCAAAAACATCTCCAAAATGGGACATATCCAAAACTTGATTATGCACTAGGCCAATAAAGGCAAAACTCAACA
Source organism: Galago senegalensis (assembly GCA_963575145.1). Classification (NCBI taxonomy): domain Eukaryota; kingdom Metazoa; phylum Chordata; class Mammalia; order Primates; family Galagidae; genus Galago; species Galago senegalensis. The sequence goes on from CAUYTI010071893.1 coordinate 28,953, forward strand.
ATTTTCAAATGATTGACACTGTGCAAATTACATTTTCTAACAATAAGACTAAGTTAGAATTTTAACAAAGCAATAACTTGAAATAATCCAACTGTTTTGAAAATAGGCAGTGTACTTCTAAATAACTTAAAATAGAAATGAGAACTAAATCACAATGAAAATCTGAATATGATTTTGTGGTAGGTAGCAAAAGCAACACCTGATGAGAATGTTAACCTTACATGCTTATTATGGAAAAGAAGAATGAAAATTAGTCATCTGAAAATCCAATAAAATACATTTTTTTTCTTTATTTTTGAGACAGAATCTTACTCTGTCACCCTGGGTAAAGTGCCATGATCCACAACAGCCTCAAACTCTTGGGCTTAGGTGATCCTCTTTCTTCAGCCTATTGCGTAGCTGGGACTAGAGGTGCCCACCACAATAGTTTTTCTGGCTAGTTTTTCTATTTTTAGTGGAGATGGAGTCTGGCTCTTGCTCAGTCTGGTGTCGCAAAGAAACTCCTGAGCTCATGCAAACCACCCACCTCAGCTTCCCAGAGTGCTATGATTATAGCCCTGAGCTACAGCCCTGAGCCACCATGCCTGGCCTCACACACAAACTCATATTAAGCCAGAAAGATATTTACATTTTGATAACCCACAACATGTATTTCTGGAAGTAAAGTATGAGCAAGCTACCTACATATTACATACAGAACATTTTAAATATTTACAACATAAATAGATGTTACTTTGGACCAAACAAAAATGACCATGACCAAAGAGTAACTCAGGAAGTCAGCAAATGCCCCAACAGGAGACCTGCAGACTCTGCATGCACAGGCTTCTGAAATAACGTAGCAGTGCAATTAATTTTAGCAAGATAGAAGCATAGACATTTAATTTCTGCTAGATAGAAGTCATTTAAAACTATTGCAATTTAAAAATATTTTAGCCATAAAGAAATAGCTGGATTTTCCTTAAGACCTGTTTTTGAAGCACTGGTGCTTCAGTGATTTTATTTGGTCATCAGTACCTTGTAACCTGAATATTATCTAGCATAGAATCTACATATCTGCTATTTCATTTCTGTAGAGGATCCAGGGTGGAAAAGCATAACCGCTTCTGTTGGACTGGTAAGGCAGACTGGCTTCCCTGATCTAGCCATTTTACATGCTGACTCTGTCTGTCCACAGGGTGTTCCCTCTAAGATACCTCTTGCTGTCTCTCAGTTATGTTTATGAAGCTCATCCTTCCAAATTAAGGTCAAGTTCCACCCCCTACCAGTCATTACAATCTTTCTTCCATTTTCTATGGAATGGAGATCCATTTATCCCTCCTGATTTTGTGTCATCCTATCCCATCATCTCCCTATCTAGATTGGCAGCTTCGTAGCCAATCTAGAGTGGCAGCTCTTACATTCTTAGTACTATACTGAGCCGAGGGGTGAATAAGACAATATTCCCTTTTATTACTGTGATCTGAAAAGTGACTGTGGTTTGGAAGAGAGCTCACAAGTAAAAAGCATCTAGATTCTGTTAAAGTTTGTTATAAATAGCTACATGTTTTTAATATTTTGAATGTATGAAATAAAATTTTATTTTAAGATGAGATTATGAAATCTTTAGAACATATGGCTTATTTACTGTAAGTAGCCTGCCTTTGTTTCATTTATTCTGCCATAAAAGAAACAAGATTAATGATTAGGGAAGTGTCCTGTGAACTGTTTTATCCTTACAAAATGTTTTATTTAAAATTGATTAGCTTAATAATTGTTCATTGATCAAAGCATTCATAAGAAATAAAATTTGTAGGAACATTTTATTTTAATAAGAGGGAGGCAGTCAGTCAGAAGCCCCTAAAAGAAATTACTAATAAGACTATCGACAAATTATCCTAATTGAACATTTTTCTGTGACAGCTGAGAATTAAAATAAAAATTGTTTGAGAACAATAGATATGATTTATAAAATCACTCGGATTGGCAGGTTCTGAAATCTTCTCCTTAAGCCCTCTTTTCAGACTATAGTGCATTAATTTTGTTATCATTGTTAAGATTTCTTCCTCTCTAAAGCCCTTGAAATGAATTTCTTTTTAATTCCTTCTTCTTTTTTTTTTTTTCCCCAAGTTTTAGCTGGGGCTGGGCTTGAACCTGCCACCCCTGGTATATGGGGCTGGAGCTCTACTCCTTGAGCTACTCCTCCTACTCCTAGGAGCCCTACTCCTTTTTCATTCCTTCTTCCCTTTCTCCTTTCCTTCCTTTCATTATTTTGATGGTCAGCTAAAGAATAGTCCTTAGCTCTTACATTAATAGGAGTGATTTCAAAATTGTCTGTTGAGTAGGCTAGAATCAGGGAATTAACCAAGCTGCTTTGGGGAAGAATATAGTTCTCTTCACAAGATTTTTTCTCTTCAAGGGTCTCAAACCAGAATCATCATCATCACCTGGGATCTCTTTTGAAATACAAATTCCTGGGCCCCACTTCATTCAGAAGTTCTGGGAGTGGATTCCAGGAAGGTGTTTTTTACATTTCATTTAGATGGTTCTAAATGCATGCTTAAGCTTTAAAACCCAGCAGTTTTTTTTCCTGGCAGAATAAAGGGCCTGAAAAGTCTCACTCTAATCTAAATTTTTCTATTATTTTTCTCAGCATCACAAAAATATAGCAAAGGTATTCTGAAAAGCCAACTAGCATGGCTCATCCTAGAGGGAAATTAAATAATACAATGTTGGCTCGGCGCCTATAGCTCAACCAGCTAAGGTGCCAGCCACGTACACCTAAGGTGGCGGGTTCAAATCCCCAGCCCGGACCCGCCAAACAACAATGACGGCTGCAACCAAAAAATAGCTGGGTGTTGTGGCAGGCGCCTGTGGTCCCAGCTACTTGGGAGGCAGAGGCAAGAGACTCGCTTGAGCCCAGGAGTTGGAGGTTGCTGTGAGCTGTAATGCCACGGCAC
>CAUYTI010071897.1:0-21431 GCA_963575145.1 Galago senegalensis
CCTGTGGTCCCAGCTACTTGGGAGGCGGAGGCAAGAGACTCGCTTGAGCCCAGGACTTGGAGGTTGCTGTGAGCTGTAATGCCACGGCACTCTACCCAGGGGGACAGCTTGAGGCTCTGTCTCAAAAAAAAAAAAAAAAAAGATATTGATAGGAAAATGAAAAGGCACACCACAGACTGGGAGAAAATGTTTGCAATAGGCACATTTAACAGAGATGTATGTACAATTCTTTTAAAACTTCTATGCCTGGGGGTGGCACCTGTAGCTCAGTGGTTACGGCACCAGCCAGGGCTGGCAGGTTCTAGCCCATTCCAGACCTGCTAAACAACAATAACAACTGTAACCAAAAAATAGCCAGGCATTGTGGCAGGTGCCTGTAGTCCCAGCTACTTGGGAGGCTGAGGGAAGAGAATCGCTTAAGCCCAAGAGTCTGAGGTTGCTGTGAGCTGTGACGCCACAGCACTCTACCGAGGGTGACATAGTAAGACTCTGTCTCAAAATAAATAAAATGGGCTTGGCACCCATAGCACAGTGATTACGGTGCCAGCCACATACACCGAGGTGGCAGGTTTGAACCCAGCCCAGGCCAGCTAAACAACAATGACAACCGAAACAACAACAAAAATAGGCCAGGAGTTGTGGCAGGTGCCCCAGCTACTTGGGAGGCTGAGGCAAGAGAATCACTTAAGCCCAAGAGTTTGAGGTTGTTGTGAGCTATGACACCACAGCACTCTACTAAGGGTGACATAGTGAGGCTCTGTCTCAAAAAAATAAATAAGGGCAATGCCTATGGCTCAGTGAGTAGGGCACCGGCCCCATATACCAAGGGTGGCAGGTTCGAACCCGGCCCCGCCAAACTGCAAAAAAATAGCCGAGTGTTGTGGCAGGCTCCTGTAGTCCCAGCTACTTGGGAGGCTAAGGCAAGAAAATTGCCTAAGCCCAAGAGCTGGAGGTTGCTGTGAGCTGTGACACCATGGCACTGTACCAAGGGTGATAAAGTGAGACTCTGTCTCTAAAAAAAAAAGGTAATAAAATAAATAAATAAAATAAAATGTGCTAACAATATTATTAACAATTATGTTAACAGTATCACTTGTATAGCCTCATAACCCCAAGTCTACCCAGCTGAAGAAAGGGTTCTGTGCCCCACCTTAGCCCCAGGATCACCCTAGAACAGGTATCCCAGTGGGAGGAAGTAGGGGCAGTTGTCCATATGATTTGTGCCCCTAGGAAGACGTCTTCAAATTTGGAAGTGGAATCTTTTTAAGAGTACAGGTAGCTTTTGGTTTGAAGAGCACCAGTGGTCTCTCAGGGATCCAAACATTGGAACTCAGATGTTTTAAGTAAGCCTATGTGGAGAGATACCTGCATTCTTTCCATTTCTCTAAGAGCCCAAAATGAAGGGTGGTTGAAAAATGTGATACGGATAATCCACATTCTTTCCTACAGGACACATGGGAAATGTAGATCTGATGACCTAAGTCTGTTTCTCTTGTTCCTTTTTCAGGTGGTCATTTCTTTCATCGAAACTCTTTGTCCCCTCGGAGCCTGGTATATGAGAGTGAATTCTCCACAATTGAACCTTCTTTGGAAATGTATGATGAGAACAAAACCTGATTTTTAAAAACGGATTGTTGGGGGTCATATCTTTTGTGATTTGATTTATGATCACCTTTATTTTGTATTCTTCTGTCAGCGTCTGTTTTGGAGGAATGGCAGAGCTTTCCAAGCACAGGCTGAGGCTCAGGGTTAATTTGCAAAGTTCCTCCATGGGAACTCTGAAGACAGTGTTATTGCCTAAGTGAGCCTTGTGGTATTGAAAACCCACCTGGTGGGCCTGGCTGTTTCCAGAGAAGAGGTGAGCTTGGAAGTTAATGTTGATTACAGACACGTGTCTGACATGCTAGTCTGTCAGGCGGAGTTGAAGTTTTTATAGAATAACTTTTGTGATCTCCACTTACAATGTATACTAACTACAGATGCAGGTGAAGCTTCTCACTGATGCCGAATGCAAGTGTTGCTCCTTTCCCTGCTCTATATGCTTTTCTGTCTATTATTCTACTTCTTGTTAAAGAGCCTCTTACTAAAAGGAGTTGAGAGAAAGGCTTGTCTTTTGTACCACATCTGAGACTCTGACCACCCCGTTTCCTGCCAGAGCATGGCCACAGGAGACGCAGGACCCTGGCCAAGATCTGCACATGTAGATGAGCAAGTGCCCACATCATCAATCTTCAGCCTCGTGTTGAGCTTGATGTATGGTGACAAGTGTATATGCCACCACCAGAACACTGAAGGCCACCCCATCCCTGAAGCCTGTGGACTTGTCTACTTGGTGACCACTGAGGAGGTGTGTGTATAGGAAGGTGGTACCCAGGAACACACCCAGCAGTCTCTCCAGGCACACAATCTCAGGGGGCATGGCTAGCAGTTGTCAAAAGAAGAATGATCTTGAATGTTTCATTGAGAACACCAAGCCACCTTCATACTGCCGACACCAGATACACATCCCCCTGCCAGGTTCATCATCCACTCCAGCCCCTCACCGGCTTCAGCCTCAGCAAGAAGGCACAAAGAGCATTGTCTGCCACCAAAGGTGGCCAGTGAGGTGGACATTTGGGACATGTGGGCTCTTCCCACCCACCTGGGATGATATCAAGTTAACATGATGAGAAACTTGTATGTTATGAGTAATATCAGCATGGAACCTGATGAGCAAATTTATAAAACAAATCCATTTGTCTTTTTGGGGGAAAGGACACACATAAGTTAGTCTGCTTCTCCTTATTAGTATGTAGAGTTGTAAAGGCATGCAGAGGCTTGTTATGAGAACAAAAACTTCCATCTCCATACGCCCAGGCTTAGATTTGACAGCAAACCAAGCAGACGTGTGAATCCCCCACCCTGCTGTTTTTGATTGTAGAACATAAGTTTGAAATGAACACTTGTCACTTTTCCATGTGCAGCTTCTCCTCTTTAACGGCATCTTTTCTTGTAACATGTCACAAAAATGCCTCAGACACAGGTGTACCCAAAACAAAAACTTTCAGAGAACTAGGATGGTGACAGCCTTTAGCAGTGTGCTGCAGAGTGAATAGCCGCATTTTGTTTTTAATAATTTGAGGCTGGAATGGTGCAGATTTTTAAGGTTTTAGTAGCTTTTATTTGTTTTTCCTTTTTTAATAGTCTTTGTATTATAAAAAATATTTTTGATAAGCAGTTTCAAGAGAGCATTGTTCAGAAAAACAAGTTTGCCGCATTGGGTTCTCAGTGAGAGAATGTGTCCCCAGGAGATTAGAACTCACCGAAAAACAGATCCCAGCATAGCATTTTCTTCTGATTTGGGCAATCTTAGAAAGGAATACACATTAAATTCCACAGGAGACAGTTTCTTTACTGAAAAGGAATGAAATTACTTGAGAAGAAATAAGACTCAGGCCCTTAAAATCTTATTAATATAATAGTTGAATTTCTGGGAAATCTGGGGCACACATTCACTGTAGAATAAACATGGAGGCATTTCTTACAGGAGAATTTGATCAGAATAGTGCTCCAGATCCTAGTTTGACACCCTTTTCCTGAGAATCGGGGCCACTTTCCAGCTCAGCTGTAGAATGCCTTGTCTTTGTCACAAGGGACACTAACTTCATCATCAAGGTCATGTTCAGGACTAGAGAGGTTGGCATTTCTTTTAAACTCAAGTAACAGCCTCTTTACTATGCAGAGAGGGACTCAGGCAGAGAGCAGATGGCCAGGGCTGCTGTGGCACAAGTTTTGTGAGAATGCCCTTCTCAACTTGGGCACTCCCATCTCTGAGGAGCAGGAGCTCGGGGAGCAGAGGACGTTGACCTTTGCACATGAGGTGGATGAAGGGAGGTGTTTCTTCTGCAGAGAATATCTGAGTTGTTGCAGGTCTTACCACCAGCACTATCGTTAGTCAGGAGATGTATGTAACCTCTGATCATTTTCCTGGGGTGGGGGGTGGGAGAAAGTAAGAGGCTGAGGAATGAGCTGCTTACACCACAGGTGCTCTGTGCTGCCTTCTCTGGCACCACCTTTACCCTGCCTCCAACTACAGGGAGTGGGGTCTGGAATAGCCAAGAGCATCAGCTGGGAATTGAGATGTGACAGTTAAAATACAAATGCTTAAGCTTTGGTCATTTTTTTTTTGTGTGTGTGTAAGACAGTCTCACTATGTCGCGCTTGGTAAAGTGCTATAGCATCACAGCTCACAGCAACCTCCAACTCTTGGGCTTAAGCCTCAGCCTCCCAAGTAACTGAAACTACAGGCATCCACCACAACACCCAGCTATTTTGTTGTTGTTGCTGTTGTCATTGTTGTTCAGCTGTCCCAGGCCGGGCTCGAACCCAACACCCTTGGTGTATGTGGCTGGCTCCATAACCACTGTGCTACGGGCACAGAGCCACTTTAGTCATTTTTAATATCCTGAGGGAGGAGCTGCCCATAGTGTAGCCCTCCTTCCCTATTATTTCAGAGGGAGGGGAGTGGGACTCTGGCAGAAAAAGCCAAGGGCTTCCACTGAGGAGGGCCAGGCTTGGGATCACCAATGACAGTGTGAGCAGGTCTGGTCCTGGGCCACTTGCCTCTGCCCTCCACTCGGGTACCAAGCTCCATCCTTAGCTTTCCAAGGTGTATTCCATCTTCTGGCTCTATCTCCCAGCTGCTCTGGTGGGCCTCCGGCCTGGCCCTGAGCATGGGTGTGGACTGCTCCTGCCAGCTGCCCCTCTGCAGCACAGCCCTAGATGCTAATGAGTTGGAAAGGTATCAAACAAAAGGAGATTACTGAATTTACTAACTTCTAACTTGACATTTCCTATAGGCTTTATTACCTCTTCTCATAATTTTATTACCCTCATATCTAGTACTTTCATTGAGCTACATACTAAGTGAAACTGTCGTTCTTTTTTTCCTTTTTTTTTAATTTATTTTTTTAATTTTTTATTTTTTATTATTTGGGATTCATTGAGGGTACAAAGAATTAGGCTACACTGATTGTGGTTGTTAGGTAAAGTCCCTCTTTTTTTGTTGTTGTTGTTATTCTTTCACTATGTTGTGTGTTAGAGCATGGTGACTGTCCACAGGTATGATCCTGGCACACTGCACCCTCAGCCTCTTGAGCAGCTGGGACTGCATGGCACCCAACTCAAACTGGTTTAAATTGAAAAATAAGGCTCAGCGCCTGTGGCTCAAGTGGCTAGGGTCCCAGCCACATACACCTAAGGTGGTGGGTTCAAATCCAGCCCGGGCCCGCCAAACAACAATGATGGCTGCAACCAAAAAAAAAAAAAAATAGCCAGGTGTTGTGGTGGGCGCCTATGGTCCCAGCTACTTGGGAGGCAGAGGCAGGAGACTCGCTTGAGCCCAGGAGTTGGAGGTTGCTGTGAGCTGTGATGCCACAGCACTCTGCCCAGGGGGACAGCTTGAGGCTCTGTCTCAAAAAAAAAAAAAAAAAAAAGAAAAGAAAAATTAAAGTGTTCTCCTGCTGTTAACCTTTGTGATTTAAGCAGTGGCTCTGCTATAGGAAAACAAGGAGGTGACATTAATGTCAGTGGTTGACATTAACCACTGACAGGCAACAACATGGTGCTTGACAAGTGGTTGCTGCTCATAAATGTCATGAAACAAAAACACTGAGTTTAGGAAGTAGAATTTAGAAAGAAAAAAAGGACAATTATAAGTTAATTTTATCAGCAAACCTTTATTACATTCTCACCTCGTGCCAAACACATATACTTGAAGTTGAGGTGAGTCCAGTGACATTAGGATTTTGACTATTCTAGCAAACTGACACATTAACAACCAAGTGGGACATGAGACCAAATGGAATGAGGATGAGTCTGGAAGAGGAGGACTTACCAGGGCACAACATGGGGGGAGGGAGCAGCATGGCAGCCACAGAGAAGCATAGTAGAAGGGCCCAGAGGAGGAGCTAGGTGGGCTAGGTGCCTGGAACCTCACTCCCTGGGCAAGGAGGGCTCACTGCGGGAAGGGCCAGGCCCCAGCCTCTGTCTGAAAAGAAAAAGCACCAAAAGTATGGGGGAGCTAGGCACTGAGTGGCCTGGTTGCCGAGGCCCACTCAGGGCCAAGGCAGGGGAGACCAAGTCTGGCTAGTTGTGGAAAAGAGGGAGGTATGAAGGAACAAAAGCTCAGTGTCCAGTTTCAGTGCTGGGTGGGTGCTGGAAGGAAGCAGGGAGAGCCTTTGTGGGGACATAGGAGATCTGGGGCCAGCAGGTTATTTGGAGGGGGATGTAGCTCTGGGTCTTTGGTGGAGGTTTGGTGAGGAAAGTAGTCAGGGCATGGCCTCTCCTGCATCAGAGTTCCTAGGAGCTGTGTTTCAATGTGCATGCCACTTAGCCCTACTGATGTAGTCTCCGCATACAGCACCTCAGCAGCCCTAATGTTCTCTCCCTCTCTGCTGCCCCACACAAGTCTGTGCATACACAAGGCACATACTTGCACACTTGCAGAGGGAGAGTCCAGCCAGGTGTGGTGTTCCCTTACTTCAGATGAAGGTGGGAGTCAGAGTGGAGTTGGAATAGCCCCTTGATGTGAGAGCAGGGCTTGTGATAAAGCCCTGGGGACACCAACATTTAAGGTATGGACAGAAGGAGCTACTAAAGGCAGCCAATGTGGAGAATGATGATGAAGTATAATTTCTCTCTTCAAGACAGGTAGTCGACTGGCTCTCACTTCCTCTCCTATACTTAGTGTCACCCCAAAATGGTTTAATGTAATGAAACTCTGCATTGACTTCCATGCTAAAGGGGTGTGGGGAGGTAACAGTAAGGGGCCCTCATTGCAGAGCTGACTACTAAGATATCCACAGCTTAAACCAAGTGCCTTCCCTTGCCAGATCCTGTTAAAGGCTGTTAAAAAAGAGGTGTATGGAGTTTTGTATTTCATTTTAGCCTTGTTGGGAAATCATTCCAAAGCTTTGACACATCCTCATTTGAGCCTATTAGGAAAAGGATGTATGTTGAGTGTACATATTCACACAATATCTTTGGATGCAATGAAGGACTGGGAAAATGCCTTGTATGTCTTAAGTATTATAACATCAGAGAAAGTAAAGAAAGAAATTGACAGAGGATAAAGTCAAACCCATGTTTGCTGCAGGGAACGGTCCTTCCCTACTGTCCTGTGAAACAGCAGGAAAAGCAAAATGTAGAACCCCTGACCCTGGACCTCAGGGAGGGTTTCTCTGGCTGAGGCCATGTCCTGACTAGCTGGGACTCTGTGTGCCCAGGTCATACCAGCCTCCTGAGGCCTGCTTGAGGGTGGCTCAGATTGGGTGACAGGAGGCTCTGTGTAGCCATCAAGCTTCCTCCAGAGTGGGGGTGGAGTAGGAAGTTTGCCATCTTTCTTATGGGTATCCTGGAAGATCTCAACAAACTAAGCTTTGAAGAAGAGAGGTGGGGCGCAGTGGGGGGGGGGCTCCAGCACACATGAGATAAAAGCAGTCACCTGCATTCTTCTCAGCTGTAACCCACCCACTTCAGTGACCTTGGAGGGGAAGGTTCCATCAGCCTCAGCTGCTAAAAGGATGACACTTTAATGCCCAACATTTGGTTTTGATGGTTCCACAAGGATCCTGTGGAGCTACCCAGCCCATCACTTGGGACTCACCTTGGGATGGACTTACCTAGGATTTCCTCCTGCATTTCACCCTAGGCTCAAGCCATTTTTTCTGTTTTCCTCACTCTCACTTGAAGAAGAAAGAAGATACTTTATAGGAAAGAGAAAACCTTTGAACTTCATGCAACTTGAGTTTTAAACTTTCAGAAGAATGTCATGCTGCTGAAGTGGCTTGGACCACTGCCGGGCTTTCTTCCTTCCTCCTGTCAACTCTCCTATGTGCACGGGATGTAAAGACAGGCTTCAGGAGGCACAGACCCAGTTGGGCCTCCTGAAACAGCAAGGCCTAGGAAAGCATTGTTATGGCCCAGGGGCAGCTGCTATAGCCCTTGAGCTGGAGCTGAGGTGGTGCCTTGCTCAGCAATAAGCGCCTTTGTAAGCCACCCATTGTCCTATGGAAAAGCCAAGGTTGGAGAACATCATTTCACACTTTTCTCTGTCACAGTGGATCCTTGGTCCCCAGATGCAGTCTCCTGTGTGTTCCTGGCCCATTATATGCTTGCCTGAAACACTCCTCTCTCACTAGTCACTCACCACGGTGGGCAGGCCTTGCAGAGAAGGCTTGTTGGTGCCCAGCCAGCTTGAGCTGGCCATAGTCCCTTACCCTCACCTTTTCTATCCACCTTTCTTTACAGCTCCTGGCTATTATCGAGAGTTACAGATGATTGTTCTGAATTATTGTTTACAAATTTTACCCAACATAAAGTGAATTCTGATTTGCTTTTGGAATTATTCTTCATCCACAATTAAGTCCAAATGTATTTATACTATGTGACTAGGAGGTGCTGAGCCAAGATGTTTGTTTAAAAAGGGGGGAAGTGGTTAGGTCACATGTAACATCCATTTCTTTTCCTTCAGTTGAATAAGCTGGTCCTGCTACAGCAAGGCTGCTGACTGCTGGCCATGCTGTGCAGACCAGGCCACTACATGTAGCCCAGTTCCAGGTCCTGGCACCCTGCTGGACACTCAACCTGAGATGACACCTGCCATCCTGACAGAAGTGGAGAGAGTGCTCCATTCTGCTCCATTCTCCAAAGCAGTGCAGGCTTGGCTTGCTGACAGCTGAAGCAGGGGCTCCCTGGGCTGGTGTTGGGGCTGGAATCATATCCTAAGCTGAGAATGAGAAGCAGGACCTACTCCAGAGTGGCAATAGCTCTGATAGCTTGACAAGTGTCATTACAGAAACACGAAAAGACTCTAAGCTAGGAAATGACATTTGAGGGTATGGAGGACACCATCACCTGATAGAGATATCCTGTCACTGTACAAGAGGAGGAGTTGGTCCAAATCCTAAGCCACATGTGTCACAACAGTTTTCACCTTCAGTAGATTTTATACTCATATAAATATTAGTTACCCCTTTCATATTTAGGTCATTTCAAGAGCCCCTCTTACTCTGGGTTCCTGCTAACTATGCACAACATCTCAGAAAATGGCATACAAAACTATTTTTATAACTATAGCACAGGTAATTTGGGGCAGGGGAAGTTTTGGATATACCTAAGTGTGGTAGATGACTTATCTTCCACCCTGATGGATGAAAGGGAAACTATGCACTTGAATTTTAATTCACCACTGGATAGTTTGCGCCAGAAAGAACACACACCAAATGTTCAAAATTGAAATTATTAAAAAGCAAAATTGATTATTAGCTCAATTTGGGGGCTTACTGTAGGGAAGAGTTACCTTGTCTAGAACACAAAACACCTGCAAGTAGAATGTGAGCTGATTTTTGACAATCAGATCTCATCAAGCCTTTGAAATGTTCTGGACAGCACAACTCCTGGGTCCACCACATGGTTTCTGTAAGTATAATTAAGTTGTGAAATTTTACGGTATATATCTATATGCCAATAGTGTATACCTGTATGTGCAAAATTTGCTAATATAACCATTTCAATAAAAATCTATTGAAAAAGTTGATTTGGTAGTACTTTTGGTGGTAACACAGGGACTCTTTCAGTTACAAATGACAGAAAACCTAGCCAAAACTGACTAAACTTACCACTACTGGAAATGTGGTGGCTCCCCAAAGGATGAGCCTGTGTCAGGTATGATGTGATTTCACCCTCAAAGGTTGACACAGGACACATTTGCCAACTTCCTCTTAGTAAACTCCATTCTCAGGCTCAGAGAGAATAGCTATGCTACTTTCCCCGGAGATGCCCCAGAAAGGCATCTTCTTGGCCCTGATTGACTTGTTTGGAGGTATGTGGCCATCACCAGACCAACCACTGGGATGACAGAGGCACCAGTTCCCTCAGTCAGCATGAGCTCCACTTCTGCAGCCCAGGAGTGCATTTGACTTCACCTGAATGACCGGAGCTAAGAGTTCTAAGACATGGTTCCCACAGCAAAATGATGATAGTGCACAGAAGGGAAGTGGGTGTGGAGGGCGAATACAGTAAATGCCCCCTATATATTGGAAAAACCTAGGGCCACAGCAGTCTGAACATTAGTCCTATCTTTCCACATATTAATGTGAACTTGGCAAATCATTTCATCTGCCTGGATTTTAGTTTTATCATCTCTGAAGTAGGGAACATAAAATACCTACCTCATAGGATTGATGTGTAGGGATTAGATTTAAAATAATGTTAGAAATAGGTTAACACTGTATATCTAGTATCTAAACATAAAAGAACTCTTATAACTCAATAATAAAAAAAACAATCCTGGCTCGGCGTCCATGGCACAGTGATTACGGCGGCAGCCACGTGCACTGAGGGTGGCGGGTTTGAACCCACCCGGGGCTGCTAAAACAATAATAACAACTGCAACAACAAAAAAATAGCCAGGCGTGTGGTGGCTGCCTGTTGTCCCAGCTACTCAGTAGGCTGAGGGAAGAGAATCACTTAAGCCTAAGAGTCTGAGATTGCTGTGAGCTGTGACGCCACGGTATTTTACTAAGGGCAACATAAGACTGTCTTAAAAAAAAAAAAGGCAACCCAGTTTTAAAATGGGCAAAGGATATGAACAGATATTTCTTCAAAGAAAAAATGGAAATGATCAATAATCACATGAAAAGATACTGTACATTGCTGTCACTAGAGAAATATAAATCCAAACCACAGTAAGGTACCACTTTATGCCTTCAAGAAATGGCTATTATAGGGCACAGTGACTCACGCCTGTAATTCTAGCACTCTGGGAGGCTGAAGCAAGCAGATTGCTTGAGGCCAGGAGTTCGAGATGGGTCTGTGCAAGAGCAAGACCCTATCTCAACGAAAAGTAGAAAAACTAGTGAGGTGTGGCGGGTGCCTGTAGTCCCAGCTACTCAAGAGGCAGTGGCAAAGAGGATCGTTTGAGCCCAGGAGTTTGAGGTTGCTGTGAGCTATGATGCCACAGCACTTTACTGAGGTCATCAAAATGCGGCTCTATCTCAAAAAAAAGAAATGGCTGTTATTAAAAAACAGGGAAAATATGGAGAAACTGGAGCTTTCATACATTGCTGGTGGGAATATGAGGTGATATCGCTGGTATGAAGAAGTTTCATGGTTGCCTAAGAAGTTAAATTTAGCTTTACTCTATGACCCAACAATGACTACTCCTAAGGATACGCCCAAGAGAATTAAAAACACAAAAATCTACAAAATATTCATGGCAGCTAAAAAGGAAAAATGAACCAAATGTTCATTAACTGGTGAATGAATCAACAAAATGTTGCATATCCATACCATGAAATATCATTCAGCCTTAAAAATGAATGAAGTAGGCTCGGCGCCTGTGGCTCAAGTGGCTAGGGCGCCAGCCACATACACCTAAGGTGGCAGGTTCGAATCCAGCCCGGGCCTGCCAAACAACAATGATGGCTGCAACCAAAGGATGGCCGGGCATTGTGGCGGGCGCCTGTGGTCCCAGCTACTTGGGAGGCAGCGGCAGGAGACTCACTTGAGCCCAGGAGTTGGAGGTTGCTGTGAGCTGTGAGGCCACGGCACTCTACCCAGGGTGACAGCTTGAGGCTCTGTCTCCAAAAAAAAAAAAAAAAGGAATGAAGTAGCTGTACACACATGCATGAAAGAGCACACACAAATGGCTTCATATTGCACAATTCCATCTAATTCCATCTGTATGAAACGTCCATAATGAGCAAAATCTATACAGCCAGAATTAGAGTGGTGGTTGCCAGGCAACGAAGGGAAGGGAGAATGGAGAGTTACTCTAATGGGTAGAGGGGTTCTTTAACATGTGTTTTAATCAGCGCTCTAGGTAATCCTAATGTGTGTCCAAGTTTTAGAATCGCTGGATGAAGACCAAAATAGTCCTTTTTCTCCTCTCGGGATTTTAACAAGCACAATACTTCCAAATTCTTGAGGGCAGATTTCTCTCTAGAGAGTACAATGACAAGATCAATTTAAGCTCCCTGAGTTCAAAAGAAAACCTGCATCTTGAAAGTTGATTCAGAGTCTCAAGCCGCATCTTAGAAGACTGTCAGCCACGTCTACCTATTTCTATCATACTAGGATTCTGTAATGCCAGTCACAGAAATCCAGCGGGAAATTCACTCTAGCCTCTAAGGATGATTGGAATATGCCCCCTTCTGCCCTCCTGCCAGATGCTGTGGTGGCTCAGGCCAGCAAGGTGACCCCACAAGCCAACTGGCCCCAGAAAAATAGGAATGTAGGCCTGATAGCCCAGGAGTTAAAAGACCCCTTCACTCAGGTCAGTGTCTTAACTGCGAGGCTCTGCACCCAGCAGGAGGGCAGGGACCCGCATCTGTTCAGTCTGCCCTAATCCTAGGCAGAAACTTCCCCCTGGGGTCCCAGGAAGGCCCAGAACGCCGCTTGCTTTGGGGCTTCCTGAGTACCCGTTGTGGGCTCTGGAAGATTATTCTAGCCTTATTAGACCCAGAATTCTGAGTTCTCCCAAAATCCCAATCTTTCTTCAGAAGCCTTTTGCAATGTTAATGTGCACTGGGTTGCACTGTAATCAGCCAAAAGTATATCTCCAAACGTTACTTCTTTACTCCCACACTCTGGGCAGGTTTTCCCAGACGCCAGAGGCCCTGCTCTGCACAACCATCTCCCCCGGTCTGCAGACTGGACCGTGCCATTCTGGACCGAGGCCTGTGGCCCCGAGCTGGAGACAAAGCCCTAGCGCTGAGGCCACCGACCGGGAGGTCGGGGCCAGGCAGCTCGGCCCGGTCCGGCCGAGGCCAGCTTACCCGCGGGCCCAGGGCGAAGCGGGCCGGCCGGGAAAAGGCCTGCGTGTGACGGGACAGCCGGGGCCGACTGCAGCGAGCGCCAGGGTCCGCCAGGGGGCGCGGCCCGCCCGCTCGGCCCCGCCCCGCCCGCCCGCTCGGCTCAGGCTAGGCGACGGCGGCGGCGCTTCCGCCTCGCGGGTCCGGGCCGGGTGCGAGCGGCCCCGCGATGTGGCTGAGTCCGGAGGAGGTGCTGGTGGCCAACGCACTGTGGGTGACGGAGCGGGCCAACCCCTTCTTCGTGCTGCAGCGGCGCCGGGGCCACGGCAAGGGCGGCGGCCTTACGGGTGAGAGGCGCGGGCGGCCAGGCCTGCGGGAGCCACGGCGGGCCGGGTCAGGCAGGGAGGGCGCGGCGGCCGGGGTGGACCGGCTGGAACAGGCCCGGCCTCGGTGCGTCGGCACGGACACGCTCGTCAGCTCGCGCCGCTGGGGCCGGAGGCGGGGACGTGGGAGGTGACGACGGGGCGGGCGGGAGTGAAGACGCTCCGGGGTCGCGCGGGCTGAGGAGGGTCTGGGAGGGAAATGCGCGCTTGTCAGTCCCAGTAGGTCGACTCAGGGTGGCCTCTGTCGAGGCGTGTGCAGCCCTGGAGTGGGATTCCACAGCCGGAGTTAGCCAGCTCTCCCAGCCTCTTCCACCACCTCAGTTTCCCCTAGTGCCTCTCAGGGGTCATGTGACAGAAGCACACATTTCCTTTCCTTCCTCCATTCCCAAATCACCAAAGAATTGCCCTTTTAGCCAGATCAGAGGACTCTGTAGCTGGCCGCAGGCCCCATTCCTCCAGCCTCTTCTCCACTTTTCCTGTCCCTGGTGTTCTCAGAGCTGCCACCCTAAGCTTTGAGCACTAGCATAGGGTGTTCTGGAGATGGAGACCCAGCCAAGGTACCCCTTTGTGCGTCGGGGCCCAACCTCTCACACAGGGTGAGGCTAGGCAAGCACCCCTGAAGCTGTGTGGCACATGAGATCCCAGGCAAGGCCACTGGATCTCCACCACAGGTGTGGTCACAGGCCCCAGACCCAGGGCCTGTGTGGGTAAGCAGGAGCACGCTGGCCCAGGTTCAGGGGACACCAGGGGATATGCTCCTGGAGGAAGTGACTGTTTCTCTGCAGTAATGCATGCCCAATGTTGCCACATCTTCCAATTTATCAAGATGATTTGCTCTGATGTGTCCTGATTTCCAATATTAAAGCTAATATAGTCTTGCCAGGTACAGGCAGAGGTTTTCCATGGGTGACTTCTGCCACTAGCTTCCTGGGCCACACCTCTTAATGTGGAAGAGACTATATCATTTCTAAGAAAACACAGTGTTCCCTTCAGTGATTCAGACTCTTTCCAACTGATCAAGTTGTTCAGTTGGAGTTAGCAGCCCCTTTGGGGAGTTGCATGGTCAACCTCAGAGCTACTGCAAGCCCACTGAGGAACACCAGGAGCAGGGCAACCAGCACATCTAGTTACACCATTGTTCCAGTGTATCAGATCTGGCTGGTATGCTGGTGGGTAGGTGGTCTCAGGTGCATCTGACTGCCGTTCACCTTCTTGAGCCATGAAGGACCTCCTGCAGGCTCTTCTCCTTTCCACTTCACTCATATTTCTGCCCCCCAAGACTGAACTTCCAGGGTCCTCTCAGGGATCCATTCCTTGAAAACCCCTAACCCCTACCTAGGTTTGATATATCCTGCTGTGTCCTCTATCATGACCTTCCTTGTGCCATCATAGACATTGTGGCCTCCTAAGCACTGTCCTAGAAGAGGAATAGTCAATGATGTAGCTTTTTTATTCAAGCCAGCTTTTAAAAACATGCCAACCTGGACTTTTCATTAAAGAGTCTTAGTGTGAGGAGATGGTCGGCCCATTCACAAGCTTTTAGGTCTCAAGACAGGGTTTCACCAAGAGTTTAAAGACGGCAATGAAATTTTCAAGACCAGAAGGAAACTCCAACATGAACAATAAAAAAAGATCTATTCCAAACACTGATAAAGCCCAAATATGCGCTTTTAACTACAACTTAGATATTTTAGAACATTTCAGTAAAACAAGTGAGAAATTACTAGCTTCTGATTTGGATGCCTGAAAAGAATACCTTTTTAAATGATCATTTTATTTCTTAAATACTGGATAAAAATCAGATTACAAATTATTGGACTATGAAAGAAAGTGTTAAAATTAAGCATTAAAATGAATTGAAATTGTTTCAGTGTCAACAAATGTGTTTTTTTTTTAATTGAATGGTAACTATGTACATTAATGCAATTCTGGGGTACAGTGTGGTATTTTCACATTGTCAACAAATGTTAACAAAATATTTTCAAATCATACCAAAAGCAGCTCTTCATTAATAGGAAGAAAATAGGCTTGGCGCCTGTGGCTCAAGTGGCTAAGGCACCAGCCACATACACCTGAGCAGCCACATACACCTGAGCTGGCGGGTTCGAATCCATCCTGGGCCTCCCAAACAACAATGACAGCTGCAACCAAAAAATAGCCAGGACTAATGGCAGGTGCCTGTGGTCCCAGCTACTTGAAAGGCCAAGGCAGGAGAATCACTTGAGCCCAGGAGTTGGAGGTTGCTGTGAGCTGTGATGCCACAGCACTGCTTGAGGCTCTGTGTCAAAAAAAAAAAAAAAAAAAGGAAGAAAATAATTCAAAGAAGAGGAATAGAGGAATGAACAGGTTTTTAGATTGCTTGATAATTCAATTAATGCAGAAAAATGAATCAAACAATGCTAAAAGAAATTTGTTTCCTGGTGATTTGTCAGGATATATTGACAAAGATAGCAAACCACAAGCTGGGTAAAGTGTCATCAGTCCAAAGAGTATATGTGATGAGAAGAAAAACTTGAAATGCTCTAAAATGCTTCAGTTCAGAAATAAAAACCCTGAATCCCAAATTTGACAGTTGTAAAAGTTTATGTCCTTTGAGTGATGACTTTTGGGGCTGAAATAAATTACCTTAAATTTTCAATAATAAAAATTTGCAATCGCTTGGCAGAGGAAAGACTACATTATCTTTCTGTTCTTGATGTTGAAAATTATGCGATATAATCATTGTCCCGTAAATTAAAAATCAGAGTATACAGCCGAAAATGTCCAGGGAAGACATATTTTAGGAGATGGATTTGGTGGCTAATAAGACATATTATGTTATTTTTTCCTGAATTTTGTGATATTTGTGGTACTGATCCTTTTTTGTTTTAATTTGTAACTGTTGTACTTTCTCATTCTAAAAGAAATACTAATTTTTGAACCTAATTTTGAATTGTTTTTAAAGAAACCCCCAGAAATCATTTAAGCTTTGTCTCCACATAAACCTGCATCTGCTCATACATGCAAATATTTCCAAGGCAGGAATAGAAGCAGGTAGCTCCAGAATGATGTAGCAGGTAATTTTTTTTTTTTTTTTTTTGAGACAGAGTCTCAGGCTGTCACCATGAGTAGAGTGCTAAGGTGACCTCAAACTCTTGGACTTAAGTGATTCCCTTGCCTCAGCCTCCAAGTAGCTGGGACTACAGGTGCCTACCACAACACCCGGCTATTTTTTTTTTTTTTGAAGTTGTCATTGTTGTTTTAACTGGCCCAGGCCAGGTTAGAACCCGCCTGTCTCTGTGTATGTGCCCAGCGCCCTACCAACTGAGCTAGGGTGCCACCAGCAGGGAGTTTTTTTGATCGGCATCAGACATTGGCTGAAGGTCTGTGGCCATCGGGTGACTGGTATTTCCCTCCCTGGGCTGGTCACCATCCCACTTGCCTCAGGCTAGGCTCAGCCACTTGGGGTTGAGCACCCTTCCCTTCACCCTCAGCACCACCTTCCCTTCACCCTCTGCCTATCTCTGCCTTGCTTCCAGGTCTTCTTGTGGGCACCCTGGACGTTGTGTTGGATTCAAGTGCTCGCGTGGCCCCTTACCGCATCCTGCACCAGACCCAGGATTCGCAGGTCTACTGGACTGTGGCATGTGGTAAGTGTCCTGTGTAACGGCATTGGGCATGGCTTGGCCAGAGAGGCCAACACCAAGAGAGAGGGATGTGCAGCCTATTCCTAGGGAGTGTTGCCTGCTACGTGCCTAGTGGGCACTGCCCCCAGTTCCAAGGAGAGGAGCCATGGCTTAGGAAAGCTGCTCTGTTGGTCACAGGGCAGGGCAGGCAAAGGTAGCCACATGTGCCTCTGAGGGCTCAGGTTTAGAGTTCACGTTTCTTGCAAGGAAGATAGATACAGTCAGGCCTCACTGTTCAGGGTTTCTACATTTCAGAATCACCCCTTGACTAAAATATATTTGTAATCCCGGGTGGTACCTGTGGCTCAAAGGAGTAGGGCGCCAGCCCCATACACTGGAGGTGGTGAGTTCAAACCCTGGCCTGGCCAAAAACTGTTAAAAAAAAAAAAAGAAAGAAAGAAAGAAACATGCATTGTAATCCCCAAATCAGTGCTCTGGTGCTTTTGTGGTCATTTGGGGACATTTATGGACATGTGCATGTACAAAGCAGTAGAAAATTGAATCACCCAACATGCACATCCCCAGCAGAAGTGTGAGGAGGCTACGCTCTGCCTTCTTGTCTGAGCTCTCAGGCTATCAGCAAGTGTCCTTTCATGGTCTATTTAGTGCAACATTTTTTATGTTTTTGTGCCTTTTTGGTGATTTTGCTACTTAAAATGGCCCCCAACATACTGCTGAAGTGCCATCTACTGTTCCTAAATGCAAGAAGGCTGTGTTATGCCTCACAGAGAAAATACATATTAGATAAACTGCATTCAGGCCTGAGTTATAGTGCTGTTGACCATGAGTTCAATGCTAATGAGTCAATAATATATATTAAATAAAGTATCTAAACAGTTATGAATATTGATTAGTTAACAAAAGTGTTGTGACCAGAGGCTCACAGAAACCTAACCCTGTATTTCCCTTGGGGTAATGGTTCAGTATTCCCTAATTCAGTGTTCAAGGAACTTTGTAAAATGTTAAGTACGTGAGTAAGGAAATTCTCTGTAGTTCTCCTCAGAGGAAGCACACCCAGCTGAGAGTCCCTTTTTAGAGGTTCCTATTGGGCTGGGATTGCTTCAATAAAATGATAGTCTCAGCACTTCCTGTGTGCCAGGAGCCTCCTTGCACCTCCTGGCATCTCCTGAGGGCATATATACTTTGGTCTTCTTTACTTTAAAGATCAGGAAACCTTGGCCGAGAGGAATTAAGTAACCTGCTCAAAGTCACACAGGTTGCAATTTAGTCCCGGAGCACCTATTCACAGCCATGTTGCTGAATATTTTTCTGCGCTAGAAGGCACAGTGTCCTTGTCCTCCAGGATAATGGCTTTCCTTTTTTTTTTTGTTGAGACAGAGTCTCACTATGTCGCCCTCCATAGAGTGATGTGGCATCATAGCTCACAGCAACCTCAAACTCTCAGGCTTAAGCAGTTCTCTTGCCTCAGCCTCCCAAGTAGCTGGGACTACAGGCACCCACCAAATTGCCCAGCTATTTTTTTGTTGTTGTCGTCATTGTTGTTTAGCAGGCCTGGGCCAGGTTTGAACCTGCCAGCTCTGGTGTATGTGGCTGATGCCCTAGGCTCTGAGGTACAGGCACCAAGCCAATAATGTCTGTCCTTGAAGGCCTGGGAAAAGATGTTAAGACCCAGAGCCTATAGACCTCAGATCTGGACCCCAGCCTTCAGACAAGAGGAGCCAAGTGTATAAAACCCCAGGAACAGCCTGGTGGGTGCTCTGCCCAGGCCTTCAGCAGCAGTGTGCTTTCTCTCACTGTTGGATCCAGTAAGCTTAAGAAGGGTTAGAAAGGAGAGTTTGCCCAAGGCCTAATGGTGAAACCCAGTGGGACCTCCTTATCTCCTGGTTACAGAGCCTCAGTGGGCCCTGAGGCAGTGAGGATTTGCCCAGTAGGAGGGACTTCCTTTGGGGTGGGGGCCATCCCTGAACAGGCTGAGGAGGACTATGTATGCCTAGAGATTTGCATCTCTGTCTCAGCAGTGTTCTGTGGTTCCTGGGTAGGGGGCAGGGGAGGATGGCAACAAGAGCAGCCCCTCCCTGGGGACGAGTGTGTGGTGCAGAGCGGGAATCTCTTTGGTCACAGCGGTCCTGGCACCAGGAGGAGACCTGGCCACAGCCACACTGCAGAGCACCAGGCCACACACCTGACCTCCCCTACCCCTGCCAGGCCCCAGGCCCTGCCCTGGTCTCGTTTCCCTGACATCAGGCTGGGCCCCAGAAGCAGCTCACCAAAACCAGATGTGGCCCTACCAGCAGCTGCCCAGTGAATCCTGACTCTTGAGCTTGGTGTCTAAGGACTCTAGGAGTCTGACTGCTTCCATTTTTTGCCTCCTTTGCTTCACACCTAGGCCCTCAGTTGGACCGTACCCCTCCTGCCTTCATGCACAGTGTCCCCCACCATATCCACCTAACCTTTGCTCCCACTTTGTTGAGAACCTGCTTGGACATCACCTCCTAGGAGTACCTTCCCAAACTTCCCAGACCTGTGTTCCCATCCTTCCTTCTTACTCTTCCGGACTTGACATGTCTGTACACAGGAGCTTCTAAGGGCCAGTGCAGGCTCTACAGCCCAGCAGCCTGGGTTAGGATTCCAGTTTGGTCTCCTCCCAGCTGTGTGGCCTTGGGTAACTAACTTCACCTCTCTGTGCCTCAGCTTCATCCTGTAAATGAAATTAATAGCACCTGTCTTCCAAAGTGTCCTAAGAATAAAGTAAGATAATCCATGGAACTGAAAACAGAAATTGCACTTACTCTAATTAGCTATTTTATTTATATATATATATATATATATGTCTATATATATAAAAAACTATATATATATATATATATATGTCTATATATATAAAAAAAAAGAAGGGTTAAGAAAGGAGAGTTTGCCCAGATATATATATATATATCTTTTTTTTTTTTTTTGAGACAGACTCTCACTATGTCACCCTCAGTAGAGTGCAATGACTTCACAGCTCACAGCAACCTCAGACTCTTGGGCTTGGGTAATTCTCTTGCCTCAGCCTCCCAAGTAGCTGGGACTACAGGTGCCCGCCATAACACTCAGCTATTTTTTTGTTATAGTTATCATTGTGGTTTAGCTGACCTGGGCTGGGTTCGAACCCACCAACGTCAGTGTATGTAGCTGGCACTGTAACCACTTTTATTTTTATATATATATAAAAATATATATATATGTCTATATATATAAAAAAAGATATATATATATAAATATATATATATCTATATATATATAAAAAAAAAGAAGGGTTAAGAAAGGAGAGTTTGCCCAGAGATATATATAGATATATATATATATATATATATATTTTTTTTTTTTTTTTTGAGACAGACTCTTACTATGTCACCCTCAGTAGAGTGCAATGACTTCACAGCTCACAGCAACCTCAGACTCTTGGGCTTGAGTAATTCTCTTGCCTCAGCCTCCCAAGTAGCTGGGACTACAGGTGCCCGCCACAACACTCAGCTATTTTTTTGTTATAGTTATCATTGTGGTTTAGCTGACCTGGGCTGGGTTCGAACCCACCAGCGTCAGTGTATGTAGCTGGCACCATAACCACTATGCTAGGGTGCCAAGCCAGCTACTATATTCTTTTCTTCACCAGTACCTAGCATAGAGATGGCATAATTTCCTTAGTATTAAATGAAGATTGAGTTACTTTAACTGTAATTCTTTTAAATGCATATATGTAAGCATTTATAATTAAAGTACAGCCAGATCTACACAGGCAGTGTAGAGAACTACACTTCTATTTTAGTTTGCCAGGAATGTGTATGATACAGCAGAATTGCATTACTTATAAATTTAACTTCCAAATTCAACTAGGATTCATGGCAAAAGAGAAACAAATCCCTTCCACCTATCAACTAGACATTGGCCTCTGTGTAACAAGGAGGGAGGCCATAATAGAACTGCCAAGAAAAATGAAAAAAAAAAATTAAAGGTAACTTATGGTTTAAAGGACTTCTAGTTGCTTCAACCTCTGGGTTGTGTGATCATCCATAAGTTATTTTTGCCCTCCCCCAGAGCCATCAGAGGAGAATCTTTCCTGTAGAATTGCTTGTCAATGAGCCACTTAAGGTCATATAAAGAAAGAAATCAACCCTAACCAGGACCAGCAAGGCCATGACAGAGCAATGAGAAGGTGCCATGGTTTGGAGCAGGTGGTAAGCCAGCTCAGCCTGGCCAGATGGAGTAAGGGCTGAGTTATTAGCTGCATAAGAGTGTTGTCAGGGAAAGACAGATGGCCAGGGGCCAGCACTCCATAGTCACACTGCATTTGTTTCTTGGCTGGGGCTCCCTACATGCATAACAGGTGCCATGACTTGGCCTTCTAGAGGCTCATGGTCCATAAACTGTCCCACTCCAGGACATCTGAGAACATGTAGACCATTCACTCCTCTTCTTATCCTTGTGTTCATTCATTCAGAAAACAGTTCTTTTTTTTTGAGACAGAGCCTCAAGCTGTCCCCCTGGGTAGAGTGCCATGGCACCACAGCTCACAGCAACCTCCAACTCCTGGGCTCAAGCAAGTCTCCTGCCTCCGCCTCCCAAGTAGCTGGGACCACAGGTGCTCGCCA
>CAUYTI010071899.1:0-11820 GCA_963575145.1 Galago senegalensis
CTATAATTGGGCTATAGCTTTCATATGAAAGCTATAAATTAGTTTCATAGTAGGGCTGAGTACATTGGATACTTTTTCTTCCATTCTTGAGATATTTTGCTAAGAAGAATATTTTCCAGCTCCATCCATGTAAACATGAAGGAGGTAAAGGATTTTGAGTTCTTATTTTTTAATTTGCTCAGGTCCTACCTTGCATTTGTAGGAATGAATTCCAGTGCCTTCCTGTTCAAAAGTCTTGTTTTCCATAACTAGAATTTGTAAAATGTCAAAAGCTAAATGTTTTGCCAGCTTATTATGATTACAAATTTCCAACTTATTCCAAACAAAATACAACCAAAATTTAGGAGACCCCTTTGCAGGGGAAGCAGGGAGATGAGTATTATCAATAGGCCCTGATTGACAAGGTACTTCTTCAAAGATTCAAATATTTCTAAAATCTGATTGCAAAGAGAGAAAACACATACTGCATAAAAGGTTTTTTACAATCAACATCAGCTTCATCACAAAAATTTTATAGTTCTACTATGTAGTGTATAGAAACAAGACACAATATTTGTCAATTTTGCAACTATTTCTCTTGTAGTTTCTTTGAAAAAAATCATGAGTTATATTTGCAAATTTCTCCTCCATGCGCTTTCTTTAGTAATTCCATTGCTTATATTCTGACATTGTACCCACCAAAACCCTTATTGGCATTTTTGCTGAAAAGTAAATCCCTTTTACCTGTTACCAGGGGCTGGATGTGAAAGTAGGAATTGACTGCAAAGGGACACTGGATAAATTGGGGGGCAATAGAAATGCTTTAAAACTGGATGGTAATGATGGTTATACACCTATGTAAACTATCAAACTATACACTAAAAATTTTGTCCCAATAAAGTTGTTAAAAAGATTTTATTTTTGATGATAAACTTTTTGATGAAATTTACAATAGAATTCACAATGATATTAAATATTTAAACTTCAGTAGGATGATTTTTTTTCTACAAGCTTTACCTTGATTCCATAAATTGGATGAAAATAACCCATTTGGGCACTAAATTTAACTGAATTTCTATTTGAAGTTACTGGTAATATTAATACAAAATAAGCATACCTTAACTGCAAATTCCTTACCACATGATTGGCTATCACGTCACTTTTCATATATATATATATATATATATATATATACACAAATATATATATATGAAAACTTATAATTGAAAATTGGTAAAATAGATTTAGAAGAATTATTTATTCCAAATAAAAAGTCATGCTCCACAGAATGAAACATAATGGCACTACCTGTGGCTTATGTGTTAAATCATCAAAGTATTCTTGAAATAATTACAAACTTTTAAAGTAGATATTGATGCTGCTTCAATAGATTTGTAAATTACACGTCCATCAGCAACCTCCTTGAAAAACAGAAATTTAATACTAAATTTTTTATCAAATTTGAATATTTTTAGCTCATTTTCTGACAAAAGGAGTTATTCCAAAATAAATTTTAAATTTGCTAAACAATAAATAAATAGCTATAGATTTATACCATTAAAAAATGGCAAAACCACTGTACCAAAAGCATTCAGACTTCACACATTTCCAACTGATATCACCAGTGGTTGGCTTGGAACCTCCCAGCTTTTTGTAGGTCCCTCTGCAGGCGAAGGCACAACTGACTGGTGCATCAAGAAGCTGAAAGGGCATTAAGTAGTTCTCCCACCACTATTTATACTAGAATGAGTTAGCTGTCCTTAGCTACCAGTGTAAGAACATCGTATTTCATTTTATCAGCAAGTGCCTTGTATGCTATTCTTAAAGGGAGGTGTCAGTTACTTGTACTTTGAGAGAACTGAGGGGAAAAACAAGGTTATACTCATCACCTTTCAAATTTAAGCACAAGTAAAAAACACAAGTATCATATATACTATTGGGCGAGACCACAGTAAAACCTGGTATTATGGGGAGGACAATCATGCCATCTTAATCAAATGCCTGTTAAATAATAATACTTCCTTAAAAATTAAACTCAGAGCAAATGTCAAATGGAACACATAAGGTTGGGTTTTCTTTTCTTTTTTTTTCTTGAGACAGAGTCTCACTTTGTTACCCTGGATAAAGTGCCATGGCATCATAGCTCACAGTAGCCACAAACTCTTGGGCTCAAGTGACCCTCTTGCTTCAGTTTTTCATTTTCAGTAGAGACAGGGTCTCACTCTAGCCCAGGCTGGTCTTGAACTCCTGAGCTCAAGAAATCTACCCACCTTGGCCTCCTAGACTACTAGGATTTTAGGCATGAGCCACATCTGGCCTAAGGTTTTCAAATTTGTTGCCATAGAGTTTTATACTTACTCTTTACGTAAAAAATTCTGATAATTATTTCTATCTCTCCTACAATTGTGATTTTATCTATTTACCCATTCCTAATCTTGCATATTTTTACTCTTCTTCCATTTTTTCCCTCATTTTAACCTTTTTACTTACTTTTTCTATTCCATTACTTCCAGCTTTTAAGAGTTTAACTTTATCAATTCCTCTTCCTAGTTTGTGTGTGTATCTGTGTATTTGGTTTGGGGTGGTTTTTGAGGGAACAGGTATTTTTCTGGTCTTTATGAACAAAAAAAGATATTTGCTGTTATAAATTTTCCTCAGAGTATTGGTTTTAGGTAATCTTATGCCCTAAAGATTTGAATATAAAGTTTACTTTTTTTATTGCTTTCTTTAAAAACTGATCATTTTTCTTGGATTTCATCTTTGATCCAAGGTTTATCTGGGAAAGTGTTTCTTAATTTCCAAGTAGATTTTTTTTTTTTTGGTCTTATGTTTAGTACTGACTTCTAATTTAACTGGATTATGATGAGGGAATGTCATCTATAAAATTTCTTTTTGTATATGTTAGAGTTTTACTTTATTTTGACCATATAGGTTAATAATTCAATTTTTCTAATTATTGGAATTTGGAAAATTGCACATATCCAAGGAAATGCTCCCTGACATGTTTTGTGATGGGACCAGGTAACCTGACCTGATCCTCTAAACACTAAACCACAATTAACTGCTGCTCATGTTTCATCGTCCCATTGCAAAATGCATCCTAACTTGCAAGTCTGGAACCATTACATCTCTAGATAGAAAACAAGGCAATTAATTATTTTTAATAGTCAGGGATTGTGTCAGTTTGGAATTTAATCAAAAGAAACCAAAGCTACGCAATATTCCTGAATTGTGCACAGCAAAACCTGGTTTCAAGTTCTCATTTCCCAACCTGGCATCTCCTCTTCAACATTAGTAGCTCAGGAAAACCTGTTGCCTACCCACCAATTTAAGAGAAAACCGTTTGCCTCTCTTGTCAATAAAGACTCAGCGTGATTTCATAGAAACCTTGAGGTGAATGGGACCAGAACTATTTTTTTAAAACTGCTGAAATAGTCCCACTGAGGATTGAAGATTCTGTACTCAGATCAGCCTCAGTGATGTAAGAAAATGAGCACATCTGAGAGAGGAAATCACCAAGGAAATTCCAAACTTCTACAAAAGAATTAGCGGATATTTCAGCAAGGGCACATTTCGAGACAGGATGTTGTTTCTTCCTAAATTTTGTAATGATAAAGTGGAAACTTCCTCAGCTCTGGGGAGTTTGAGAAAGAAACAGATTATGTTACTGAGTGAGAACCTACTGTGTGTCAGGCATGGTACCTGATCCTAAGCATCCTATGTACTTTATCTCTTTTAATCTTCACTAAAATAATCATTACCTTATCTATTTACAAACTCTTTGTAAGCATCACATTTATAAATAGTTAGTAACTGATATACCAGGAAAGTCCTCATTAATATGTAATCTCAGCTATAAAGTTGTCCCACAATATAGGACATTCAACATTTAACCATTTAGGGTTAAATTCAGTACTTTTGTCTCTGCATAAGGAGGAATCCCCTTAAAACTTCTGAGATTTCAGTCTGCGATTTCAGTAAACATCTGTTTCTTTTTTTTTTTTTTGGTAGCTTTTTTTTTTGCCATGGCTGGGTTTGGACCCACCACCTCTGGCATATGGGACCAGCGCCGTACTCCTTTGAGCCACAGGCACCACCCCAACATCTGTTTCAAAAACAAACCAATATGCCCATCCATCTAATTTTTTTTTTTTTTTTGAGACAGAGCCTCAAGCTATCCCCCCGGGCAGACTGCCGTGGCACCACAGCTCACAGCAACTTCCAACTCCTGGGCTCAAGAGAGTCTCCTGTCTCAGCCTCCCAAGTAGCTGGGACCACAGGCGCCCGCCACAACGCCCGGCTATTTTTTGGTTGCAGCCATCATTGTTGTTTGGCGGCCCAGGCTGGATTCGAACCCGCCACCTTAGGTGTATGTGGCTGGCGTTTTAGCCACTTGAGCCACAGGTGCCAAGCCCATCCATCTAATTTGAAGTTAATTGTTACACAATTAATTAAATATTCAAGCTCTTCTAATCAAATGACCACTTGGAATCTAATCCTAGACCTGGCTTTTATACTATTGATCAGTATATCACAGAGGTAATTCTGGCTAATAACCTAAATAATTTTTTTGATTGGTATAAAATTCAAATGTGCAACCTGCTTTCACTTTAAATCCATCTTCTTTTGATCCTTTTTCACTCTGCGTGTAAATTCTGGCCATACCAAACTATTTCAGAGTACTTCAAATTTCTCATTCATGAACTCCTGTGCTTTTTCATTTACAAAGCCATTCTTCCTCACCTTTTTCACCTAATAGCTCTTCAATCCAAAAAAAAGTCACTTAAGGTTTATCTTTTCTACCTTTCCCCTCTCCCCTAAAGTTCCTCTTCCAAAAGAGGAAGCTCTCTGGGCCCTACCTTATGTCCCTATTATAATGCCCTACCTTCATTTCCCCATTCATCAAACATTTATTAAACTCCTATCATCTACCAAGTTCTTTATTAGATTCTGGGAAAATAAAAGTAAATAAACATAACACTTCAAGTGGTGTAAAAAAAAAAGACAAGTTAGGCATGTTAACCAGTCGGAGCAGTATCATGATCCAGGAGGGCAGGAAGTGTTTAGAGCTCAACCCTGCAAGACCTGGAAGACTTAATAGGTAGAATCCTGGGAAGACAAAAGGGAGGAAGTAGAACGACCTTCTAGGCAGAAAGAATTGCATGATCAAAGTCAGAGAGATGTAATAGGTAAGCTTTGCTGATGACAGAAAACAAATTTCTCCATCCAAGGCATTCTGTTTTATTTAAAACTACTCAGTTATAAACTATTTTGGGTTACAGTAAAAGTAAAAGATAATCATGGAATGTCAACCCTAATTTTATTTATTGTTTATTAATTTCCAGTACCTTCTTAAACCCAAAAAGGCTCATGTGATATGTTAATACCACATAAACTTTCAAATTTTATCAAAGGACAAAATAAGTATTTTATGACTCCTTGGATATGCATTGTGAATAAAGTTAAATAGTTCAGTCATGTTAGCATCAACATGGTAAACTGAGGTGGTGCCTGTGGTTCATGAAGTAGGGCACCAGCCCCACATGCCCAGGGTGGCAGGTTCAAACCCAGCCCCAGCAAAAAAAAAAAAAAAAACAAAAAACATGGTAAATTGAGAAATGGTAACTTGAAAAGGAGATTTATTCACCTCTCCATGTAAGGGTGAGAACAAATCAAGACAAATGACCTTACAGTCATATATGCCTTGGACAACATACCTGTTGCAGAACATACCTATCATACCATCAAAACCAGAGATAGATAAGGAAGCAGAAATCAAATACCATCATCTCTCAAAGAACACTGTACTCTTCGATGGCTGCCTGCCTACTTCATACCCATTGTTTCAGGTCAGCAGTTCAGATTGCTCGTGATGTTCTTTGATATATATAAGCTTTTGTCTCTTACCAGAAAGCATGATGGCAACAAATACCCCCAACTGAGCAAGGGAGGCACTGTGATTCACACCATGCCATGAATTAGACTACCAGAAAGCATGATGGCTCTTACCAGAAAGCATGATGGCAACAAATACCCCCAACTGAGCAAGGGAGGCACTGTGATTCACACCATGCCATGAATTAGACTACAGTATATTTTTAAAAAGCCAAATGGAGAATGAAACCACAAAGGAGTAGACATTGTTACTCCTTTATAGCAAGGATTGGATGGAAGGCATCTGTTAAACAATGTACTTGGTTTAGCAGATTTTTATGTGAATTAATTACATCTTCCTTATTATGAACTATTTTGTTATAGAGGAAGGACAGTTTGAATCTCTAGAAACGGATCAAAATCTATGTTATTACAACAATGTTGTCTCAGCTAAGTACTTCAATGGACATAATTTCATTTAATACTCAGTTGATGTTTTGTCTTTCCCATTGTGCACTTGAGGAAACTGAGCCCTGAAACATGAAATGACTTCCTTTAGCTCACATAGTGACTGGATAACCTGCACTAGAACTCAATGACCAAAACAAGGGAGTTTCAATTCAAGCTCACTTCCCAAAATAAAGTTATAGATGAAATCAAAGCTCCCCTTTTTTTCCTGGGTCAGGATCTTTTTTGGAAGGAGGATAAAAATAGAAGGTTAATGGCAAAACTTTTAGTTCTATTTTTAAACATCTACTTAGGGCAAAAGGCCAGATGTTCTGCCAAAACAAATTAGACAATATTCTTATATCAGTAGAATTCCAGTCTTCACCAAGAAGAAAAATATGAAACATACATTGAGAAGAGGGGCCAACAGCTGAGTACACTGAATTCTCAGCATTGCCTTCTGCAAGGAGAAAGGCGCAAGTTTCCTGTAGGAATGAGCAGTTAAAGAGTATGACTCAAAGCCTATTTCAGTATAAGATCTTATTTCAACTTTGTTGTCCATCTGTTTGCTGTGAATGTAAACTTGTCTGGTTCCAAGTCAGAAAGGGGGATGAACTCATCTGCTAAATCCACATAAGCTGGAGCCCTACAAAGGCATACTGTGATTATATCACACAGCCTTGCCACAAGAGGCAGTTCACATCTTCTTGTTACCTGGCTGAACTTCAGGGCAGTCATGATGCCTCATCCCAGGGAGGTGAGCTGGGAGATCCAGCTAAGCAAATGAGGAATGTTGTAAAATTCATTCGTCATTTACTGCAAGTTAATGGAAGGAAAGAACAACTCAAAGAATTATATACCACAAAAAAGTAATAAATATTTTAAATGCAGACATTGATTAACTAATGGCAATACCCATTTAGCAAAACTTGCAGCCAGCCATTCTTATCTCCCTACTCCCTACTCTCAGCCCTCACTTTCTTTTTTATGAGAGTCACTAAAGACATAAAACTCACTACTCTTTCCTTGGCTCCCTATCCTTCCTTTTGTACCTTCTATCACCCCTGCATCTTTCAAAACCTGGCACCCACACCCATAGTCTACTTGTATTCCTCCATGACCTCTCCCTGCCTCCTTTAAAATAAGAAAAAATAGAAGTTTCAGGGAGCGCTAAATTTTATAGATGCTAAGGGGAATTCAGGAAACTCATGAATTCAGGGCTCTTGACAAGTGTTTGGACTTTAATTTTAAGGGCAAGGAAAATTTCAAGGTCACAGTTACCATATCTGCTATGTTGTAGGCCAAATGATCATTTATAGTTTGGCTGGAAACCTCAACTAGTAAGTGTAGTATTGTTTCTAGAGTCAAATAAGTTCCAGGTTCTAAACAACTGACCTACAAACAAATATTTGATGAAACACTAACTAGTCATAAATTTGGGCTACCTACAAAAAAAGGTAACATAAATATTTCCCTTGCATTTTTTTTTTGTTTACAGATGCAGAAAAAAATAGAAAGTATGCATGTATACAACTGGGTGTTGAGATCTGACCTCCTTCCTTGGGAGCTACTTCAGCTGAGAAACTAGTGACCACCACTTGTTCCTAAGAGCCCTCAGTAAATTCACTGTTACCAGTATGCCCAATGAGAGTAACTGGACCCGCCAGTGGATAAGAAGTAACAATTGGGAAAAGGAGTCTCAATATCATAAAGAGAATAGGCACAACAGCTTTGGGGAGGGTTTTATTCACTTTACATTGGCAAATGGAGTCACTACTGCTAGTGTAGCAATAGTAAAAAATTGAGCTCCAATGGAGGTAGGTGATTCCTTCTGAACAGATATTCTAAATGTACCCCTGAGTAAGAGAGAGAATTAATTGGCTGTAAGGAACAAGATAGGAGTACAATGAAGATGTACTTCAAAAGAGGAAAATCACTGACATGACAACATATCAGTCAAGCCCATCCTAGTCTTATTTGCTCTTCAAAGAACTACAAATCACAGGTCAAACCTGGAGGAAAACTCCTAGACTTCTCCACAAAACAATTAGAACATACACAGTGGGCCACAGCCAAAACAGATGAGTAAGAAAAAGCAAGAGTCAGACACTCCTACCAGTAAAGGATGGTGCCTTCAAATCCCATGGCAGCCATGTTTGGATGATGTAATTCTGCCTTCTTGGCTAAAGCTGATTGGACCCAGGAAGGATGTCTGTTTGAAGCAGAGCGAATCAGATTTTCTCTACTAGGAATTTGGAATTTGGATCTAGGGACAGCTAATCTCTATGCTTGGTTAAAGCTGTGCAGCAACCATATTCCATCATCTGTATAAGCAGTGGAAAAAAGCCAGAGAACAATAAAGCAGATGTTCAAGAAGGAAAGTAAGATAAGACTCAGAGAAAGAGAATTATGGCTTTCCAGTTAGTTCTCAGTTCCAGTTCCTTCTAGAAGCCATCTGCATTTCTATCTTTAGGTTCCTCAAAACACTCCCTGTCTTTATAATAAATTTTCCTTTTTTGTTAAAGCTAGTTCAAATTTATTTCAGTTATTTGAAACTAGGAACACCTTGACTAATCAGCATTACCAAAAAGTAAGTCAGGATTATGCAATAAAGACAGCATAGACTTTTGAATCTGCCCATTCAAATCATAGCGCACACCCCTCACCCCCAAATATAAGCTATCTAGTCTACAGTCACGTTTCCTAGCCTGTTTGAGCCTTGGTATCCTCACTTATAAAATGCAGATACTGACTACCATGCATAACTGCTGAGAAAATCAGAAAAATATACACACAGACTCTGGCACATGATAAGCATGAATTCTAACTTTTCGTAGAATTCATTGGAGTAGCAGTCATGGTAGCAGTCACAGTATTGCTATAAACAACTTACTAGGAGGATTACATACAAAAGCCAGAACTGATGAATACACAAAGATGTCTTCCTTAAATTCCTTACTTCACAAAATAACTCAACCTAAGTTACTTTAGTACATGCAAAATAAGAATTGACTTAAAAATACTTCTGAATATATCATCTACCACAGATTACTTCTGTATTTGTGGAGAAAATCCTAGGGAAATCCCAGGATAATCATTTCTTTATCAATTCATCTCCCTCCTCCATCAATTTATTCATTAGAGCAAAAGTTCTAATCCTTATGGAAATCATAGGCCCCTTTGAGAACATGAAAAAACTATGAGATTTTGCTACAAAAGATTCATGCGTATATTGTTACATAAACTATGTGTACATGAGGTTTTGTGCATTTTCTGGTGTGCCCAGGCCTGCTGGCCTTCATCTATGAATCTCCATGGATTAAACAGTTTGAATCACTTCTATACTAGGCATTTCCTTTTTTTCAATTAAATCATAGCTGTGTACATTAATGCAATCATGGGGTACAATGTGCTGGTTTTATATACCATTTGAAATATTTTCATCAAACTGGTTAACATAGTGTTTCCTCATTTTCTTAGTTATTGTGTTCAGACATTTATACTCTACACTTAGTACATTTAACATGTACCCTTGTAAAATGTACCATAGGTGTGGTCTCACCGATTACCCTCCCTTCACCCATCCTCCCCTCTCCTCCTCCCTCCCTCTCCTCTTTCTCCTTCTTCTTGGGCTATAGTTGGGTTATAGCTTTCATATAAAAGCTATAAATTGGTTTCATAGTAGGGCTGAGTACATTGGATATTTTTTCTTCCATTCTTGAGATACTTTTCTAAGAAGAATATGTTCCAGCTCCATCCATGTAAACATGAAAGAGGCAAAGTCTCCATCTCTTTTTAAGGCTGCATAATATTCCATGGTGTACATATACTACAATTTATTGATCCATTCGTGAGTCAATGGACACTTGGGCTTCTTCCATGACTTAACAATTATGAATTGGGCTGCATAAACATTCTGGTGCAAATATCTTTGTTATAATGTGATTTTTGGCCTTTTGGATATATAACTAGTAGAGGAATTGTAGGATCAAATGGCAGGTCTATTTTTAGATCTCTAAGTATTCTCCAAACATCTTTCCAAAAGGAACATATTAGTTTGCATTTCCACCAGTAGTGTAGAAGTGTTCTCTTTTCTCCACATCCACGCCAGCATCTCTGGTTTTGGGATTTTGTGATGTGGGCTAATCTTACTGGTGTTAGATGATATCTCAAAGTAGTTTTGATTTGCCTTTCCCTGATGATTAATGATGATGAGCATTTTTTCATATATCTGTAGGCCATGCGCCTGTCTTCTTCAGAGAAGTTTCTCTTCAAGTCCCTTGCCCACCCTAAGATGGGATCACTTATTCTTTTCTTGCTAATATGTTTGAGTTCTCTGGATTCTGGTTATTAAACCTTTGTCAGAGACATACCTGCAAATGTCTTCTCCCATTCTGAGGGCTGTCTGCTTGCTTTACTTACTGTGTTTTTGGCTGTGCAGAAACTTTTTAGTTTGATCAAATCCCACTAATGTATTTTTGGTGTTGCTTCAATTGCCCAGGAGGGTCTCCCTTATAAAATATTCTCCCAGGCTGATTTCTTCAAGTTTTTTCCCTGCACTTTCTTCTAGTATTTTTATAGTTTCATGTCTTAAGTTTAAATCTTTAATCCATTGAGAGTCTATCTTAGTTAATGGTGAAAAGTGTGGGTCCAGTTTCAGTCTTCTACAGGTCTCCAGCCAGTTCACCCAGCACCATTTGTTAAATAGGGAATCTTTTCCCATTGAATGTTTTTAATTGGCTTGTCAAAGATCAAATAATGGTAAGTAGCTGGGTTCATCTCTTAGTTCTTTATTCTGTTCTGTACATCTACCTCTCTGTTTTTGTACCAGTACCATGCTATTTTGATCAGTATCGATTTATAGTATAATCTGAGGTCTGGTAGTGTGATTCTTCCTGCTTTGTTTTTATTTCTGAGTAATGTCTTGGCTATTTGAGGTTTTTTCTGATTCCATATAAAATGAAGTATTATTTTTTTGAGATATTTAAAGTATGACAGTGGAGCTTTAATAGGGATTGTATTAAAATTGTATATTGCTTTGGGTAGTACGGACATTTTAACAATGTTGATTCTTCCCAGCCATGATCATGGTATGTTTTTCCATTTGTTAACATCTTCAGCTGTTTCTTTTGTTAGAGTTTCATAGTTCTCTTTATAGATTTTTCACATCCTTCGTTAGGTAAACTCCCAAATATTTCATCTTCTTTGGCACTACTGTGAAAGGAACAGAGTCCTTGACTGTTTTCTCAGCTTGACTATTGTTGGTACATATAAAGGCTACAGATTTATGAGTGTTGATTTTGCAAGCTGAGATGCTGCTGTATTCCTTGATCACTTCTAAGAGTTTTGTAGTAGAATCCTGGCATTTTCCAGATATACAATCATATCATCTGTGAAGAGTGAAAGTTTGATCTCCTCCGACCCTATATGAATACCCCTGATCTCCTTTTCTTGTTTACCAGGCATTGCTTACAATTCTCTACATCTCACAATGAGCTTCTAGGTACAATCCACAGACAA
>CAUYTI010071900.1:0-25577 GCA_963575145.1 Galago senegalensis
TCCCTCCCCCCTCTGCATGTTCTTAGGCTATTTGGTTATAGCTTTCATATAAAAGGTTTAAATTAGTCTCATAATAGGGATGTGTACATTGGATACTTTTTTCTCCATTCTTGTGATACTTTGCTCAGAAGAACATTCTCCAGCTCCATCCATGTGAACACCATTTCTTGAAGACACATTTGCTCGAATGTTCACTGTAGCACAATTCCTAATTGCAGACACGTGGAATCAACCTAAATGTCTGTCAGTTCATGAGCAGATTAATAAAATGTGGTGTATGTACACCACAGAGTACTACTCAGCCCTAAAACATAATTAATACCTTTCATAACAATCTGGATGGAACTGGAGACCATGCTCCTAAGTGAAGTATTGCAAAAATGGGAAAACAAATACCCATGTGCTCACTGTTACATTAGAAATAATTGGTCAGCACTCACATGCAAAGATAGAAGTAAAACTCAACAGAAATCAAGCAGGTGGGAGGGAAAGAGAGAAAGGGGATGGATGCAATGGGACCTAAGGGGTACTCTGCATACTCTCCGAATGATGGGTTCACTTATAATTTTTATTCAAGCAGTACAAAAGCAAATCATGAAACCAAAACATGTCATATTATGAAATAATTTTTAAGAGTCTCTTCCTGATAAGTTTCTAATTGGCAAATTTTCCTTTTAAACTTCTCTATCCTTGCTTCTCTAGTCCACCTGTTCATCTATCTCCTCTTGGTGACTTACACAGTGAAGATTTCAGGACTAATTTCTGTGTACCAAACCAGAGCTATCCACAGGGATGTGTGAGTGTGTGTGTGTGTGTGTGTGTGCACACGCATGTGCGCATGCATCTCTATGTGCTTAAATTATTAAAGTAAAAAGACTATATTAAATATTAAAAAAATTTAAAAATCTGCCTTCATGCCCATAACACAGTGCTTATGGCATTGGCACATACACCGAGGCTGGCATGTTCCAACCCAGCCAGGCCAGCTAAACAACAATGACAACTGCAACAACAACAACAAAAATAGCAGGTGTTGTGGCCAGAGCCTGTAGTCCCAGCTACTTGGAAGGCTAAGGCAAGAGAATCGCTTAAGGTCAAGAGTTTCTGGTTCCTGTGAGCTGTGATGCCACAGCACTGTACCAAGGGTGGCATAGTGAGACTGTCTCAAAATAAAAAAAAATTAATCTACTTGAATTTTGAGAAAACTCATGTGCCTTGTATTTGATCAATCAAGCCTCTTTTTTAGAACTAATGTTGAGTCTTATGGAATTTATTTTAAAAAATCATAAAACTTTTCTTGAGTGCCACCTAATTTGGCCCTAAATGCACTGCCTTTGATTTTATATGTTTCACTTAAGGCCTGTAATATGCAATTTGGTTCAGTTATCTAAATTCATTGATGTTTAAAGGGAAAATTATTGTGAGTATACTGAGAAAATCGGTTTTGTAGAAAATATGTGGACTTGGTCAGTTCTTAATCAAACGAGGTTCTTAAAGTTTGGAATTTCATAGCAGCATCTACTTGGTGCAATTAAATAAAAGTTTAAATGAGTACAGGACTGTATCAGTTAACAGTCTGACAAGGTGAAGTTGATCACAAGCAACAATGCCTCAGAATGACTCACTGACAATGAAATACTGACAGCTGCAATGAAGTCATAATTAAGACAAAAGATCTTTGAAATGCTTTAGCAAAGACACTTCAGGTCGTCTTTTGATTTGACCAGAAAACAGGTTCTTGATTGAGTAATCAATTAAAAAAATGTATTTTTAATGTTAGACAGATGTTGTCCTTACTGAAGTTAACATCACAATAAACTTGTGGGTTTTATTTTGATCTGCAGAGTGGGTGGCAGGGGGAGAACCCCAATAGCAGTTTCTCCATCACTGTGAATGCAATAAATTTAAAAGTTCAAGATGGATTTTTTGGCATGTACTATATTCTAGATGGTGCATGCATAAGTTTGAATGTTTATACTTACTGATTGTTCACAGAATCAACTGTAATGGGAATAAGACTAAGTTGAGGGGAGAATTTGAGATAGGAGATTTATTCAAGAGAAAGAGGAGAGGAGTGACAGAGATTAACCACTGCGTCTCTCTGGTATTCTGTGATGCACAGTATGATTTGTGAAGGCGTGACTGCTCTTTCTGTTTTCTCAGTTGACCTACATAGAGATAGCTTTGCATGATTTGAAATACTGAGAACCTTGAGGTCTGGAATAACAAACTGCAAAAAAAAAAAAAAAAAAAAATCTGTTTGAAAATAAGTTAAATGTAATAGTTGATGGGGATTCTAAGCAAGAAGCTAGCTAATGAAAGGAAATAGTGTGAAGGAAACCTGAGTAGTAAATTGTCAAAAATTCTTTTTTTTTTTTTTTTTTTTTGGGACAGAGTCTTACACTGTCACCCTGGGTAGCCAGCTGCGGTGTTGTAGTGAGCCATGTGGCTGTAACTCCTGGGCTCAAGTGATCCTCTTACCTCAGCCTCCTGAGTAACTGCGACTCCAGGTGCCCAACACCACGCCCAGCTAGTTTTTCTATTTTTCATAGATATGGGGGTCTCCCTCTTCCTCAGTTTGGCCTCAAACTCCTGAACTCAAACAATCTGCCAGTCTCAGCCCCCAGAGTGTGAGGATTACAGATGTGAGCCCACCACACTGAGACTCGTCAAAAATACTGGGAACAGGGTGTCTCTGAGAAAGATAAAGAGTATTTATTAAAGAACGTAAACTAAAATAAAAGATACCGTGCAGGATTATGCATGGGTTAAGATATTTTGTAAATATAATAAGATAGGGGAAAGGTTGAGTGATTCATATATGTGCAATTTAAAATTAAATGAACCAAAATTAATTTTTCCAAGGTCGTGATACCAATGAAATATATAGATGTGCAAAATATCAAGAGGATGTGAAAATATTACTGCTTATTACCGTCTCGTACAGAAAGAGGTCTCTGAGAGACAGTTTCAAATCCCAAATACCTGAAACCCTTTTGTTTTGTCTTTTTGAAATCTAAGCTGTAGTTAGTTTATATGACTCTAATCTTGTAGAGACCTTCTCATCTTGCCCATGAAATTCAGTGTTTATTCCTGGTTCTCTGTGTGCTACTCTCTGCTACACCTTCGGAGACTTAGCGTGGCATCACCCCGCAGACTGTCAAAGCCTTACTGAATGTCAAGACTTGGCTTACGTTCAATATTTTTCATAGCATGGAAAATTTAATATTTGCACTATTCAAATTGTCATATACTGAAGTTTTTAATGAATGTAACTCATCGATCCATTCATTGGTTTTCATTCATTATATAATTTATTTTACAAATATTCCAAAAACCTATATTAGCATACTCCCAAGATAGAAATAATTTAAGTGGCCTTGGGCTGGAGAAGTAAAACATGAACATAGTATTCATTATGATATAATGCATTCAGGACAAAGCTGAACCACAAAATAAAGTATGTTCAATTTACTAAATGGGGCAGAGTGTGGTAGACCACCTCTAGTGGAGCCCCAATAATCACTACGTCCTAGAATCCCTTACATTGAGCGTGGGTAGAATGTGTGACTTGCTCCTAACCAACAGGTAACACAAAGGAGGTTAAGATGTTACTTCTATGATCAGAGTACTTTCTATAGGACTCTGTCTTAGGAAACTAGAATGAAAAACTCATCTGCTAGCTTTGAAGAAGCAATCTGCTATGACATAAACTGTCTTTAGAAAGGGCCAAATGTCTCTTTTAGAAACTGCAGGCAGCCTTTAGGATTTGAAAGCGTCAATCCTCACACTACAGGGACTGAATTCTGCCAATGACTGTGTGATCTTACAGGAGGATTCTGAGCCTTAAATCAGCAAATAACCTCTGAAGACATCTTGACTGCATCCTGAGAGACCCTGAGCAGACGACTAGAGTAAGTCATGCTGGAATTCCTGGTACACAAAATCTGAAAGATAATATATGCATGCTTGTTTTAGCTGCTAAGTTTGTGGTAAGTTAGGACAGCAGTAGAAAGCAAATATACAAAGGAAACCAGAAAAATGTTTTCATTGGTCATATTCTCCCTGGGTAAAATGATCTCTGATCGCTAAAACGCAAAGTGTTTGAAAAACTTGCCAAAGGTCCAACATCCAAGTTGGAATTCGACGTCAGACTGGCTAAGAGGGTGTCACTGCAGGAAGCGGCATCACACACTCTGTCGTTTACCTACCAACTTGTATTGTATGCTTACACTTCTATTACACATTTCCTCTAATGAAAGAATATTATATAAATGGAAGTCCAGCAAAGTGTGTTTCAAATATAACACAAATTTCTTCATTTGCTACATCAGCGTGTGCTCTTCCTCCTCTGTTCCCTGTAAGAGGAATTTTGAAATAACAGAAATGGTCTTGGCACAAGAAGTGTTGCATATATGCCTCAGAGGGAAAAAAAAAAAGACATTTTTTCCTCCATTTAAGAATTCATTGATGGTTTTCAAGTGATGTTTTCTTCTTGCCCTCGAATAAACACTTCTGTTTCCTGATTTTCAGATTTTAATCAACGGTGTCCTGCACACTCACTAAGTGATTAAAGACAGTATCACCCATGTCAACACAGGGCACTCAGGATCCTCCGACCACGTATTTCATGTCTTTCTCAGAAACAAAATCTAGCGTCATCACTGATTTTCAAATGATATGTTTGCCCCCAGGTAGTGAGACATTGCATGGTCTTTTTTAATGATCCTTCAGGAAGTAGAGGGTCACATTTTACAGTGCAGGAAATCACACAGACACACACGCCAGACGCACACGCGTCCCCAGTTATATCTCCACTTTCTGTGCCATCTGGCTGCCTCCTAGAAAGTCACTCTCTCTCCTTTCTGAAACAGACCCACAAAATCGCTGGCTCTTTTGCTCCTTCCTAGATTGTCTCTTGGAGATTTTGAATTCTCTTCTTTCTATTATTGTTTTGCAGAATAATTTAACAACTATATTTTGAAGCTTGAGCATCTGCTCTAGGCATCTCATTCTGCTCTAAGTGGATAAACAAGTTATTTTTTCTTAATGCATATATAATCTCCCCAGAAGATGTTGTTTGGACTGACCAATGTAAATTAATATCCTCTGACCATTTAAAGCGGTTGCCTTCATTATCTATCGAACTGCTCAAACTAAAAACTAGTTTGGATCGCCCAGGTCAGTGATGTTAGAGCTCTATTTTCCTTATCAGCAAGTATTAGCCACTTAATTACAATCTTAAATATGAATTGAGAGGCGCTTGCCAGACCAGAGATGTTTATTCTGCAGAAAAATTGTTCTCAAAAAAATAACTGTCTGAACTTTGTGTCGTGTGTGCTTAGCTTCTGCTCACTGAGTACCTCTAGTTTTTGACTAGAAACAATAAACCTCTTTTATAAGTAATAGCTACTTTGGGCAAATTTTCTTGTCCTGAAGAGCAAGAAATTTATCAAACATTAATGCTGGGACCTTACTCTTTATCATTCATGAATAAGTTAGGAATAAAATTCTAACTTATTAACAGTTGTAATGAGTTAGGAACTTTATTGTAATTCACAATTAAATATTAACATTAAGGAGTTACACCGAAGTTCAATTTGAAGAATTTAGTCTTCAGAAGGAACAGAAGTGGATATATAAAGATGTCTAGAGATGAATATAGAAGGG
This sequence comes from Galago senegalensis, assembly GCA_963575145.1. Taxonomy (NCBI): domain Eukaryota; kingdom Metazoa; phylum Chordata; class Mammalia; order Primates; family Galagidae; genus Galago; species Galago senegalensis. The sequence goes on from CAUYTI010071900.1 coordinate 5,671, forward strand.
GTAGTTAATTAAGAAAGAGAAAAAGTTAAAAACAGGAAATATTTCTAAAGAGAATGAAGACATTGCATACCAAAAGGGGAAATGTATCGTATGGAAGTTGTCATCTTGCTAGGCCAGATGACAGCACATTTGACGCTTCCTCTAGCAGGGACCCTTTCTTGACCAGACAGTCTAAGGTGGAATTCCAACTTTGACGCCCATTGGCTCTCCAAACCTTGGGTAAGATTTTCAACTTCCTTGAGCTTTGGTTTTCCCATTTTTTTAGTGGGCACCTTCCTTATAGTGTTGTTTCAGGATTAAATGAGTGATTATAATTAGAAGATTTTAAGCATTAATAATAGTTCTTGCAGGTGGCTCAGAGGAGTAGGGCTCTGGCCCCATATGCCAGAGGTGGTGGGTTCAAACCCAGCCCTGGCCAAAAACTGCAAATAAAAAAAAGAGAGAGAGAGAGGGAGAGAGAGATACTTGCTTTTTTTACTAATGATATCAGGAGTGGAAGATAAGAAATCATAGTACGGATTGAGAAAGTGATAAAATGGGGCCATACAGGAAAGCTCATCAATAAGAAGGTAGCGATATAATGACAATTCTAGGACATTACTGTAGGGATGCAATGATGACACATTTTCTTCTCTTTGTCATTTCTTGGGGGACAAGAGATATGTTTCCATAAGAAAGAGGTGCAAGAAAATATGACAATTGCCTTTTAAAGTTATACAAAACAAACTTTGAAGGAAAATTATTTTCAGTTCTTCACTCGGAGCACAAAAATAAATATGGCAAAAGTCAAGGATGTTTAATTGGGAGCTGCAGCTATTAAACCGAGGCCATTGTGCCTAAATTAAATACTGCATCAGAAAGTCCTTCTTATTTTTCAGTCACATTTCAATTATCCGCCAAAAAAAATGGGACATTTTTAAATTTCAAATTACCTATCTTTTCTCACTCATTTGCTTCTTCGAGTTGCTTGACAATATATTTGCTTATGTTTAATTGAAGATGTACTAAATTGAATTATGAATTTCTAGATTGATTACTATGTCATCAAAAAGAGCCTTGAGATAATTATAAAGGAATGGAGTCATAGACTAACACCAAAGAATAGGTCATAAAAATCAGTATGTATATTAGGTGCTTTTATAATTAAGAGGAGAGAGAAAAATATCATCGTCATTCTGAATAGTGCAACCTTGACAGTCTGCATCAAAACAAGGAATATTAAATTATGACAAAGAAGATCTAAGCAACTAGGTACAGTTTCTGTTCTAGACAGAAAGTGTTCCATAAAATTCCTTCTAGGAGAAAATCTTCATCTGCCCAGATGCAGAGCTTCAGAGTGGAAGCAGATATCTCAAATGGCAGGAAGAGAAAAGAGGAAGGAGTTGAGAAATGAAAATCTATATGAAATTTGGTTTGGGTGCACTTCAATTTTACCTTTTTGTCCTCAAAGCTTTCTGTTACTTGATATAATTTTTAAAAACCTTCAAATTCAGCAAAAATACAAAAAGCAAAGCTCAGCAAATTATCATTTCAATTTTGAAAGATTGCCAACCCTTCATTTTTATAGACTTTAGAAAAATACACTGTTGTGTGCGATAGCATTTTATCAAGTGAACTGGAGTGGAAACTTTACCCGGCTCCTTGTTTAAATTTGTATCTTTTTCTTTTTTATTCTGTTGTTCTGACAGATAACAGTAATGGCATTTATATTCTCAGAACTACTTACTAAAAGGAGTCACTCTTTCTGCCAAAGAACTTTTGGCTCCAACCTGATAATTACTCTCAAGAAATATTTTAACTGGATCAACAAGTACAAATTGAAGATCAGGGCCTAGCCCAGCCTTCACTTTTGCTGCTCAGTTAATGATGAAACCATAAGAAACAGACACTATTGCCCATAGAATATCCAGGTATTTTCTATTTGCTATGTACAGGGTGTCCGTAAAATTCGTGTGCAGTTTACGATGTTAAACTATTTTAAATCGCACATGAACTTCATGTCCACACTGTATGTCCTTTGCACCTAGGGATTCAACCTGTGTATTGCATAGAGGCTGCTAAAAAGGGGAGCTAACATTTTATGAGTTACATATTTTTTAATAATCTCATAAGTGACTTCTTGTGAGTTCTTCACCCTACTCAACACCCACTTTTGAATCACCTTCATCCATATGAGTCTGGGGAAGTAACTTCAAAAAACGTTGCAAATTTTGGCCTTGGAACTACCAAAATTTTTAATCTACTTTAGCGTACATCTAAGCAGGGCATTTGGATAATGTCTGTTTTGTTTTTTCCCCAATGCTTATCTCCTGAGTTTATGTACCCCATCTTAGTACTCAGACCTATTCCATCCTACTACTATACACCTTCACATCGTTGTATATATAAAATGCCTTAAAATCAACAACAAATGAATTCATCAATAAATTCCTGTAAGAATCCAAAATAACCAAGAAAATATTTGTCTGCTGAGGGAAAACAAGCAACTACACAATTTTTTAAAAGATTAAAAATAAGATAAAAAGGTGAAGAATTTGAACTACTGAGGATTTCAAACTGTAAGCAATTTTGTGATACCCCATAAGCTCACAGTTATTATCTGATATAATTGATTAAAAATAAATAAAAACATTAATTGTATTAATCTTTCAAACTGCATATTGGTCTCAGAAAAATTAAAATGTACTAATATAGCCAACTATATTACACTTACACAGAGTTCAATTTTTTTTTTATAGTTTTGGCCGGGGCCAGGTTTGAACCTACCACCTCTAGTATATGGAGCCAGCACCCTACTCCTTGAGCCACAGGTGCCACCATACAGTGTTCAATTTTTATACATAAAATTCTTACTGTGAATCATTATCTTATTAATAATGTCTAAAGTTATATATATTAATCTCCCCCAAATTAGACCTATTAGCTGTAAAATTGTGCTTGATATAATCTTACTGATTAAATTCTAACTGGAGTACTAAATCTGCTTTGTAAACTATCTCCAAATTTGGTCAGGCAAATGCATTTAGTAGAAGTGGTAACCAGAAAATAAAACTGCACAAGACAGATGCTACTAGTGATAAAATTTGACAGAGAATTTAAAATTCACTGAATATGGTTTTCATTGTACCATGTATGAAAGAAACAAAAATTAAGTCACATAAAAGTAAAGCAACTTAAATATTCAACATCATACTATGTACAGTGATTAAGAATAAATTTAACCTTCAAAAACTGAAATTAAATGTCTATTTTGATTAAGATATTTGCACCTATCAACATTAGTTTTAAAAGTCCACATATAAAAACACTAGTAAAATATCTTACAATCTATTGAAATCATTATTTCAAAACAGTAGAATCAAAGCATTTTATATTTTAACATCCATACATAAATATTGAAGAATCCTGATTAAGCTGAAAATCTCCACAACCAAATTAAAATACTATGGTTATTGTAACTGATATAGTAAGCACATTCTGTATATCTCAATTGCTAGATGGTTATTTAAAAAGTAAAGTTTTAAAAGGCTGTTTTTAATAGAGGTGTCGTAACCCATTTAGTTAAGAAAGAAAAGGAAACATGGAAATGTCAGTCATTTGTTTTCATACGTGAATAGAGAAAAGATAATTTCAAAGTTGTCCACAACTACTGAATTATTGCTATTTTATTTTAATATTAGACATTTGAAAGATTTACAGCCTTCGGGTTCAGGGTTGTTTTTCACTGACTCTCATTTGAATGAAATAGAAATAGAAGCAACTGAATAACATTTTGAACAGCAATATAGAATAACCTTAGTGCCAGATATTTTTTTATTGTTGTTGATCTTGCATGTTTATCTCTTCTTACCTGTGGTTCATACAGGGTGTCTGCTGACCCTTTGACCTCATCCATGGACCATCAGCCCTTAATCTTTTTATTGCTACTAAAAATAAACAAATAGACTTTCTAATGAATTTGCCTTCTGTATGAGTTATTTTTATTTTTGTTAATAGAGTCATTTTTAGCCTTGTATGGGGCCTCATGCCTGTAATCCTAGCACTTTGGGAGGCCAGAATGGGTAGATAGTTTGAGCTCAGGAGTTCAAGACCAGCTTGAGCAAGAGTGAGACCCTGTATTTATGAAAAATAGAAAAACTAGCCCAGCCATTATGGTGTGTGCCTATAGTCCCAGTTACTTGAGAGGCTAAGGCAAGAGGACTACTTGAGCCCAAGAGTTGGAGGTAACTGTGAACTTGGATGCATGGCACTCAAATAGGGTGACAAAGTGAGACTCTGTTTCAAAATTAAAATAAAATAATAAACTAAACTACACTAAAATATAAAATAAAATAAAGAGATTCATTTTTGCCCTGACTTTCATGTTCCATTTGACATCTCACGTCTTATGACATTTCAAGATATAGAAATTATAGCAATCCTTTGTCATGGGCATTGTCATGGATAATTGCTAAAGTAGGTATTGATTTTTGATACCTCTATAAGATGACACATAATAGAAAATGTGACTGATAGTCAATCATATTTCTTAACTAAAATTCATAGTTACTGTAACAATTTGTTGAAAGAATACCTATGTGCTAAGAGAGAATATTCACTCATGCTGTCTTAATTAGATGGGAGAGATCATCTATTGCATCAACATGCTTTGCTCTGAAATTAGAAAATATCCATTGTTTTATTCCTTAAGGTAAATTGTTGAAGATTGTTGGAAAAGCCTCTTTATCATGTACCCTAATTATTGAGAACATTGATGTTTTCTATATTTCAACAGGAGTCTTGGAAAATTACAAATAACATATGAATGTTTTTATGGCATTCGATTTGAAGAAAGAATGAATGGCATGTAACAACAAAATAAAACAAGAATCTCTCTTTAGCAAATATTAAATCTGTTTCTTTTATATTTCAAAAGAAGCAAAGTAGAATCTAGTCCATAAAGCAGATACATCTAACCTTGATGATCCTAGAAGGAGCATGGATGGATTTAAATCTTGAGTAATACATGCATTTACACACACACACACACACACACACATACACACACACACACACACACACACTTAGAATTAAGAATAAATGCCCAATATATATCATCTGCTCTCCTAGGCATGAAAAAAATGTTTACAGATAAATAAAACAGAATCTCTACTGATAGAGAATTCAACATCTAAGACAAAACAGATACATCAACAAATAATTCCAAAGTAATCTAGCTTGCATAGTAATAGAAGGCCTATGTATCAACCTGGGAACATTGTGGAGAGACATCTAATTAGCTTGATGGTACTAGGGGAGAAGCAGGAAAGACATTATAAATGTTGATAATCAAGCTGAATTTCAAAGAATTCAGTCAATTATTCCTTCATATCTTCAGCAAGTATTTGTAGAGAACCTAACATATAAGCCCTACACAGGTACTGGCAATATAGCAATAAACTACACATCTTAATGAATTACTTCCATTTATAGCTTCCATTCTAGTGGATGAAAATTTAATAAATTAAATGGCAGGGTTAGGTGTTAAAGGAAATCACAAGGTAATTTATGCGGAGCTTGTACTATAATAAAAGGTACATTAAGAAGCTAAGCAGGAGTGGGGATAATGATCATAGCTTAGAAAACCTGTAGCTCATGTCAGATTTGCTGCTGCTCATTTAAAATCAATTTGCACACTCTTTATACAATGTCATGCATAGATCATAGCAAAATACTGATTAGCAATTTCCATAGATATATTTTTATTTCTTATAGATGCCTTCAGAATTACATGGAGCATGGAAGACACTATGAAAGAGGTGAATACAGAAGCCGGATGCCTCAGGACATTTCTATATTTCAATATTTCATGTCTATAAGCTGGTATCAAGTCCTATATGTTACTTATTTATTTATTTTTATTGTTTGGGATTCATCGAGAGTACAAATTAGGTTGTACTGATTATATTAGGTAAAGTCCCTCTTACAATTGTGTTCCACCCCCAAAAGTTGTGCCATACATCATGACCCCCTAACCCCCTCCCTCCTCCCCTCTCCTCTCTCTCTCTTTCCCCTACCCCCACATTGTATTAGCTCATCTACTGCCTTTGTATTAGAATTGAGTACATTGGATTCTTGCTTCTCCATTCTTGTGATGCTTTGCTAAGAAGGATGTGTTCCACCTCCATCCACTTTAAGACAAAAAATGTAAAGTCTCCATCTTTTTTAATGGATCACTAGTATTCTGCGGCATACTTTTACCAGAGCTTGTTAATCCATTCCTGGGTTGGTGGGCATTTAGGCTATTTCCACATTTTGGCAATTGTAAATTGAGCTTTAGTAAACAGTCCACTACAAATCTCCGTATGATAAAAGGATGTTATTTTTTTCTGGGTAGATGCCTAGTAATGGGATTGCAGGATTGAATGGGAGATGCATTTTGTGTTTTTTGAGGATTCTCTATACTTCCTTCAAAAAAAGGTTGTTTTAGTTTGCAGTCCCATCAACAGTGTACAAGTGTTCCCTTCTCTCCATATACACACCAGCATCTGCTGTTTTGAGACTTTGTGATGTGGGGCAGTTTCACTGGGGTTAGGTGATACCTCAAGGTAGTTTTGATTTGCTTTTCTCTTATGATTAGGGATGCATTTCTTCATGTCTGTTTTTTGGTTGTTTGTTTTAAACTTTATTCAAATTAAGATGAGGGTACAATATTTAGGTTACATTGTTCTCAATTCCAGGGTAAAGTTCCATTTGTAGAAGAGCGAAAAGGAGTGTGTTGGGGACTTTAGTAAAACTTGGGAAGTTTTCATTTATGATAGTCTCCACTAGAGCTTCCAGTCTTTTGGAACAATCTTCTTCCCCTTCAGGAATCCCAATTCATATGTTTGAATGCTTCATGGAGTCTCATAGTTCTCTAAGTAGTTCTACTTTCTCTCTCTTCTTTTCTGTCTCTTTAACTACCTGGATTAACTCAAAAACTTTATCCTTTAGCTCTAAAGTTCTTTCTTCTCCATGCTCTAACCCATTTTTGATACCTTCCACTGCATCTTTACGTTCCCTGACTGTCTCCTTCATTTCCTTAAGCTCCATCATATCCTTTCTATATTCTACATATCTCTCATCTGACTTTTAGTTCTATCTTTCTATTTTCTCATCCATTCCTTTTATTGTCTTCATCATTCATATTTTAAATTCCCTTTCTGTCAAGTCCACTAACTCTTTATAGGTGGAGTCTGCTGCAGTAGCTGCCTCATAGTCCTTTGGGGGAGTTGCTCTGTTTTGGGTTTTCACATTGCCTGAATTTTTCTGTTGGTTCCTCCTCATGTGCTCTGTTTACCTCCTGTCCTCCTTTTTCCTTCTCACTTCCTCCTTTCCTTCAAATTACCTTGTTTCAGAGTTTAGGCCTTGAAGTGGCCTCGACCTCTTCAAAGCCAAAGTCTTCCTTATTGCAAAATAAAATAAAATAAAATAATATCCAGGATGAAAGAGAAAAGAGCAGGGGGAGGAAAGAGGGTGGGTGGAGGGAGAGTAATTGGTGGGACCTCATCTATGGTATATATTGCAAGGGTACATGTCAAATCTATTAAGAGTAGACTATAAATGTCTTAATACAAAAATTAAGTAATTGAGGTGAAGGCCATGTTAATCAGTTTGATGTAAGCATTCCAAATTGTATGTAAAATCAGTATATTGTACCACATAAATGCAATAATATATACAGTTATGATTTAATAAAAATTAAAAAGAAATAAAATTCCATGCTCTTGATGATAATATGTTGCAATATGGAAGGTAGATGAAATTCTTGGAGTCCATCCATTGGAGATATTAACAAATTTTTTGTGGTGCATGTTTTGTCTCAGTCATAGACAAGGAGACAGTTTATAAGGACAACAAACCAGCTCATTGAGAAGATTTCCCTCACCTACATGGACTTTTTTTAATTCTTTGAAATCTCTATCCCACTATTTCCCCAATTACAACTGTCCCAACTATTTGGAAGATTTGTATTTACATTACATTAAAGTTCTGTTTTACATGATTTCCTGCAAAAACTTTAGAGCTTTTCAAATATCTTACCTTTCATAGTTTAAAAAAAAAAAAAGCAAGGACTGTGGGGAAGATTTGATGCATAGATAGATGCACTTAGATATAAATACAGATTATTTGAAGTTTGTCATATTCATGCCCAGTATATAAACTATTTAAATATCTACGAAAGAATATTCTAAAGACCAACATCACCAGTAAAGAAGCATCCCAGAGCAAGTTTGATGGAAAAGCTCAGAACAGAGCTCAGCATTACTGCTGTGTTGAAAAGTCTGTTATCTAGTTACTAGTTCTACATGTATTTGCGTCATTTTTTGTTTTGTTCAAATTTGTATGCTTTTTGCTCTTAAATTCCCTAAACCTGACAATGTATTTCTTGACATATATATGTCATATGTATTTCTTCATATAACATATTTATATATGTGTGTGTGTATGTATATGTGTGTATATGTATGTATGTATCATATATCTTTTGTTTGCAAGAAGTGGATCTCAATATCTTGATTGTGGTGAAGTTGATTTACTCCTTTTTAAGAACCATTTTACTATGAACACTTGAAGTTCAATATTTATTGAGTGTCTCTTCTCTGAAGTACTGTTCCACACTAGACACTTCATTTTTGACTATTTGTACTTAGAAAGCACTTAAGTAGAGTTCAAACTCATTTTGACAAGTTTCTTGGTTGTGGTTGCCCACTCACAGTACCGTTTTTGGAGGGTAATTTCTGTATTGCATTAAAAGATAAAATTTAAATAGTCTGAATGGAATTCCCTGCCAATCAAACATCTTAGTTTTCTGGATCAGACGCCTTATGAACTGAACTCTTTTAAACATACTGTGATCAAGTTGATCCAAGGATAAGATTAGATTATGTGATCATGTGATTCTGGACTCAAATATTCTAAAACATTTTGAAAATGAAGTGTATTTTAAGCAGAATATATTTTGATCTAGCCTAGAAATCAGTATCAAAATTTTTACATTAATTCCTTTCCATTTAGTTGTTGCATAATAATATGTGATACCATACAAAGGAAAATACTAAAATGTTTAATAAAATGTTGGTACTTTAACACAGTGGTTCTCAACCTTCCTAATGCCATGATGCATTTTCATTGTTATGTAGGGATCACAACCCACAGGTTCAGAACTACTGCATAAGGTATCATAACTATCAAACTCTGGACAAGGCATTTAAGTCAGTTTTCTGCAATCCTACAAATATACATGTACCTTACTACCATATCTTGGAGGTATAACAGTATTCTATAAATGTTAAATTTTTAGTTTTGATCTTTTTACCAAGATTATGTAAGACACTAACATTAGTGGAAACTAAAAGAAGGGTACACACAAAGGCTCTACACTTACCTTTTCAACTTTCACAAGTCTGCAATTTAGTGAAAAAGAACTTTCTTTTCTTTTTTTTTTTTAGGACAGAGTCTCACTTTGTCGCCTTCAGTAGAGTGCTGTGGCATCACAACTTACAGCAACCTCCAACTCTTGGGCTTAGGTGATTCTCTTGCCTCAGCCTCCCAAGTAGCTGGGACTACAGGTGCCTGTCACACCCAGATATTTTTTGTTGCAATTGTCACTGCTGTTTTAATTGGCTGGGGCTGGGTTTGAACCCACCATCCTTGGTATTTGCGGCCTGCACCCTATCCACTTAGCCATAGCCACCGCCTAAAAGGACTTTTGTAATTAAGAAGAAATGCATATTTTACTTTATGATAGATATTTTATTTTGGTTCACATTATTTGTATTCTCAATTTTTCATTCATTTACATTCAAACATAGCTTTAAAATATTATAGTGACTTAGAATAGTTACACCTAATTAGTTACAAAACTAAGAACCCACATCTCCTGAAGCACAGTCTAATCTACCATAAATTAATTTTTAATGAAACAGTAAAATATGCAGACATAATTCTTTTAAAAATTAATTTCAGGATTGTGCAGTTGCTAATACCTATCTCTGTCACTCTGCTCTTAAATAGTGACTTTTGATAGCATTTAAAACCAATAGTATAATAACTATATTACTGTTAGCTTACTTGGAAAAGGGGAGTCCCAGAAACAAAACAGGCAATATATTTGTTATTATTTCTTGTTCTATTATATCTAAAGTAAAAATGTGTTTTCCAAGTTCCAGCAATGTTATATTAAATTGTTTCTTATAAATTAAGTATCCCTATATTTCAATTATATATTTTATTTTATATCATACTCAAAAATATATTTTAAAATTATTCATGGCTAATCTAAATTAACCTAAGAACATGTCTGATAATTTAGAAAAAACTTTATAAGTGTGCTTCTTTTATATCAGAAAATCAGAAAAGTCATTAATCTTAGAATAGTAAGATCAATTTTAACATTTGTAAAGATTTGAGAAAACATTATACTTCCTGAGTAAGTACAATCTTCTAAAAGTTCTTACTATTCTTCAAAACATACACACATACACACACACATATCCAAGTAATAACCATGGTTTGTTTGTTGATTCAATTAATACTATTCATTCAGTGAGCTCATTATTTTTCCTTCTAGATTTCCAGACACAGATTTTCACATAAATCACACTTACTTTATGAAAATGAAGTGAGTCTTTCAGCAACTGTCTTGAAAACTAATCATATTATTATTATTATTGAAGTATTCACTTCAAAAGAAATAATTTAAAAAACTGAAAAATATTCTATAAACATTTCAGTTACAGAAGAAACCCCAGATTATTGAAGCCAATATGATATAGAGACTCATTCAAGATCACTGGCATCTCCAAATACAGAAGCAAGTCATTTTCTGAAACTATAAACAGTAAGTGAAGAGGGCTTTGAAATATTTCTGCTAGAAATTATTCACCAGACCAATTCAGGAAGTACTCAGAGAAAAGCATTGAGGTATAAATAAATGTTATAGATACGTGGACTAGATCAGCATTACAGTGCAAGAAGAGCTAAGTAAGTAGTACACTTTGGTTTCTTTTTCACTGAGCCATGCATAGGTGAATTCATACAAATATCCAATAGATATAGGGTTATAATTTTAAATACATAATATTTTACTATTTTTCACACATATAAATATACTTTCTTTTACAGAAACAACCTATATTTATCAAACTTCATTCTAAATACCAAGCCCTGGTTTTATTACATGAGGAAACATGTCAGGAGTTTCTGCATGTTTAAGGATTACCTTGAAAAATTCAAGAAATTTGCACAAGCTTTCAAAAATTAATTGATATTGTTTATAATCTGTCTTACAATATTTCAATACAAAGTTTATTCTCAATGTTATGAGTCATAATTTTCAACATTAGTTACCTGTTTTTTTTTCTGGAGCTTGGTGAATAATTGTGACATAACATCAAGAGATTTTATTAAGTTTTCTATCATTTTGTTCTTGAGATACTCATATTTACGAAATAAAAAGTTAGTTTTTTGAGAATCTTTTACTCTATCGTAGGTTTCTATATAAACACCTACATTTATATATATTTTATTTTGGGGAGTCAGTTTCATTTTGTCACCCTCAGTAGAGTGCTTTGGCATCATAGCTCACAGCAACCTCAAACCCCTGGGCTCAAGCAATCTTCTAGCCTCAGTTTTTCTGTTTTTAGTAGAGATGGGGTCTCACTCTTGTTCAGGCTGGTCTGGATCCCTGAGCTTAAGCGATCCACCCTTCTTAGCCTCCCAGAATACTAGGATTATAGGCATGATAATAACAATAATTAAAAAATAGCCTACAGTTTTTTTCACTTCAATTCTAAATTTCTTTGTAAACTGATCCATTAAGATAAATGGAAATGTTCACCCACTGCTAGCACAATCACCTTTAACAATCCCTATTATAAATTGTGAAAAAGAGCCCCTATGTGAAATGCTGTTTTATATAACTATTATAATGTTCAAAGTTACATTCTTATTCCTTATTACTTATTAAATCAGTGCCAGGCTCTGATTTATGCTGTGTTTGTGTGGGCTTCTCACAAATGGAGCCATTAATGCCCATAGTTCTTTTTACTTGCTCACATTATGTGTTCTTAAACTTGGCTTCATTTGTCAGAACCAGTTTGTTTTTGCTACCACTGTAATCTCTTATGTTTCTCTGCCCTAAATCTTAAGATATCCAGCCAGTTTTTGCCTTCAAACCTGGGAACGTCAGTACTGATAAAACTGATTAGGTATTTTGCTATCAATAAGAATTATGGACCAGCCATCTGGTGTCAGGTAAGGGAGCTCTCAGGTGTGTCAAAGGTTTTTTACCTCCAAAAATTTTTATAGTACTACTTTCTGTTTCATTCCTTAGAAACTTTCAAGGACTAGAGAACTTACAAACTTATTGTTTGTTTTAGGATTTTTTTTTTTTATTTTTCTCATCTCCTCTTATGAGAAGATAGTGTTACTGCTCATTCTCAAGCCCCTTAGGGATTTAATGTTGCATACATTATTTGTTCAGATTAGAAAAGTGGATCGGATGACACTTTGAACATATTTCAACATGATAACATTTTAAACAGAGATTTGTAAATCAAATTTATTTTGTATTAAATCACTTGATTCAGACAGGCCCATGATACTTAATATAAATGGTTCAACTTTGATAGTTATGTATCTACAAATTTTTAGGAACTCAATCGCATTCTCATACATCAATAACAACCAAGCTGAAAACTAAGTCAAGAATGCAGTATCATTTACAAGAGCTACAAAAAAATTAAAATATTTAAAAATATTCTTAATGCAGGATGTCAAAGATCTCAACAAGGAGAACTAACTTGCTAATGAAATAAATTGATGGATTTCTTTCCATCATTAATTAGAAGAATAAATATTAAAACAACAATGCTGCCCAAGTAAGCCACAGATACAATTCAATTACTGTCAAAATGTCAATGTCATTTTTCACACAATTAGAAGAAAACTATTCTAAAATTCATATAGAACAACAAAAACTTGAATAGCCAAAGCAATCCTAAGTGAAAGGAACAAATCTGGAGGCATCATATTGCCTGACTTAAATTACAACTATAACCAAAAAGCATGATACTAGAATAAAATAAGCATACTGATCAGTGGAACAGAATCCAGAATCCAGACATAAAACCATATACCTACAACCATCTGATCTTTAACAAAGTAGACCAAAACATACACGGTGAAGAGGACACACTGTTCATTAAATGGTGCTTGGACAGCAGAATAGCCATATGCAAACAAATGAAACTGGATCTTTTTCTCTCACCATATACAAAAACTAACTCAAGATAGATAAAAGACTTAGATATAAGACCTGGAACCATAAGAATCCTAGAAGAAATGCTATGAAAACTTTTCTGGAGATTGGCCCATCACTAGGCAAAGAGTTTACGATTAAGATCCCTATAGCAAATACTACAAAACTTAAAAAACTTCTGCACAGCAAAAGAATATATAGACAGACCACCTAGAGAATGGCAGAAGACATTTGCAAACTGTGCTTCTGACCAAGTACTAATATTCAGACTCTAGAAAGGATCTCAAACAACTCTGCAAGATTAAAAAAAAAAAAATTAAAAAGTAGAAAAATGGACCAAGAAGGCTTTCTTCAAGAGAAGATATATAAAGCCAATTATAGGTGAAACACCTATGTGCCTCTGGCCAAAGAGGCCCTTTGAGAGAGCAGCGAAGATACTTTGTGCAGGCATACTTGTGAGAAACTGAGGCAGAATCCCATGTGGCCAGGTTGGTTGTGGGCCTAACATGACCAAGGCTTTGGCTGGAATAGCACTTCCAGAGACATCCAGACTGAATTAAGGAATTAAGGATGACTTCATAAAGCCAATAAAAAGGCCCTTTGGAAAACTGGCCAGATACCCATAGTAACCTTTCCTGATCTGTGGTAAGTAATGAAGGTCACTTGCTGATGGGTCTGGGAATGGATATGTGCTTGGGGACTTCAAGAGAAGAAGAATTTATCCAATCCATATAGGTATCTAATAGCACAGATGACACTTAGGCTCATGAAAGGCTTTTGAGAAGTCCAGCCTGAAAATTCCTTATAAAAGATTCCAGCAACCCCCTGGAAATAATCAATAATTAATAATCAATCAAATAAATCATTTGTTTTCCAGCAACCCCCTCCCCAACTTAAGGCCTACATGGGAGCAGAGGTTTTCACACAAATTCCTGTATGCCCAAGAAGTTTCTTTACGCCTTGTTTAAAGATCCGAAGTAACAGCCTCCAAAGGCAAGGCCAGCAAGGGCAGGTATTCAGTCTACCTTGTTCCTTTCCTCCCTAGCCTCAGGCATCATCAGATATGAACAAAGAAGTAATGGCTAACAACACGTTCTCCATTAAGTTATGTTAAATTGGGTTATGTTGAAAGGGTTATGTCAACAGGTGTATGTTGAGTGGATTATCAGAAGCTAATCACCAGGTAGTCACATGATGTTTAAATGGATCAATGAGGTCATTTCTGTATTGTGCCCATGTACAAAATTCTCTATATAAACCAACCACAAATAAAGAAGCTCACCATTTTGCCTGAGTGAGCAGATGGTCACTTTTATTTAAAACACAATTTCAATAAGCGTGCTTATTCTCCAAGACATCACTTTTCCATGAGATCCTTACAGCAACAGCCAACAAATATATTTAAAAATACACAGCATCACTAATCATTAGAGAAATGCAAATTAAAATCACAAAGAAATAACATTTTACACCAATTAGAATGGGCACTATTATACTAAAAGGGAAAAAAAATAGATAGTGGTATGCATGCATTGAAATGGGAACACTTATACACTGTTGGTGGGAATGCAAATTGGCACAAACTCTATGAAGATTAGTGTAGAGATTGCACAAAGAAGTAAAAGTAAATTTACCATTTGATCCTGGAATCCTACTATTGAGTATTTACCTTGAGGGAAATAAATCATTATATCAAAAAGTTAACTGAACTCATATGTTGATTACATACAATTCACAATTGTAAAGATACAGAATCAACGTAAGTGCTCATAAAATGGTAAGTACATAAAGAAACAACATATATGTATGTATTCTATACATATGTATCTGTATAGAATACTGAAGAGTCATAAGTAAGAATGAAATATCTTTAACAGCAATTTGAATGGAACTGGCAGCTATTATCTTAAGTAAAGTATTTCTCAGGAACAGAAAAATAAATGCCACATGTTCTCACTTATAAGCTAAGGCTACACAAGGATACACAGTGTGGTATAATAGACATTAAAGATACAAAATGTGGTGGGTAGGTGGGGGAGAGGAATGAAAAATTATCCCAGGGTGCAAGGGACACTATGTGGCTGATGGGTACACTAAAAACCCAGACCAGATTCACTGCCACACAATATATACATGTAATGGAATTCAACCTTTGCCTCCTAAACCTAGTAAAATAAAAAAAAATAAAAATGAATCAACTATTAAAAAACCAATTGTGCCACTTTCATAGCTGGGTTTCATGTATTGTAGTGAGGGGTTAACCTCATAGTTTGTTATTTATTACACTTGGAAGCAGCTAGTAGCTGTTCACACTCAGCATGATTGAAAATTGGAGAAATTTAATACTTCTGCAAAGATTGCAACTTGTATCTTATTATTTTAAACCTGCTGACTTTTGAAGAGTATACTATTGATATCTCTTTTTATTTCATGTAAATTTGTCTTCAACTATCCTATAGTTTATCTTTTGATTTATTCTTTCTGTGAAATGCCGCTTCTGATCTTATTCTTGTTCCCAGACTCAAATGTCTTTGCCCATCTAGTCATTTCTTATTTCATTTATTTTACTGGAAAAGTTGAAATGACAAGTGCTAGCCAATTTCTATAAATTTGATTGATAGGAAAATTATGAAGATAGCTTGTGCCAGCACTTAAAAATAACTCACTGAAATAATTCCAGTGTCAAAAGACCATAGAGATGTCCTTTGAAAATTTATTTACTTTAAGAGATAAAGTTTAACTTTAGTGTTTTTAAAAAATTAGAACTACATCTAAAAGACTGACATGAAGCTTTTCAACTTTAGGGATTAAAATAAGTTGTATCATTTAAGTGAACCATAGCAACCTAATGGGCTAAATAATAAATAAATATATTCCAACCTCAAACATTTAGCTCATAAAAAATATCACACGTGTGAAGTCATTTGAATGGAATCCAGTGTAATTCATGTTATTGTTTATTTTTTCCTTTTTAATTTACTTTTTAAATTTCAAAATATCCTGGGGATAAAAATGTGTTTATATGGATCACTTTCGTTAAGCTTGACTGAGAGTTATAATTGTACCCATGAGCTGATGGTCCCCACTGTACCTTTTAGGTAGGTTTTCACCCATCCCCTTCTGTGGCCACCCACTGAGTTTTACTTCCCTTTGTGCACATGTGTTCTTATCAGTCAGTTCCAATTTAATAATAAGTACATGTGGTGTTTCTTTTTCCATTCTTTAGACACTTAAGATAATGGTCTCTTATTGTAATGGTCTCTTACATATAATGGAATTCAACTTTTGACATCACATTTTAGTTTTACTTTTGTTGTTGTTGTTGTTGCTACAGATAACTATGAACCAAAGAGTGAATTAAATAGCAACTATATCCCCAATAAATACAATGTGAAAAAACTCCTTAGTCTTCCATAAAGTGTGAAATGCTGTGACTGCTAGTCACTTTTATTATCACTTTCCAGCTTCTAGTATGAATATCCTGAAAATATCTAGTTTCCCAAGTATTAATATAGCAGTTACGTTTTAGAGTATCTAATCACTTTGTTATGTCTTAAATCAGCAAATAGCATTATTTTGTCCATATTCTGTGAGTACTTTATGCCCTTCCAGTCACATAAAATGTTGATAGATCATTTATTAGTTAAGCACCTATGACATGCTAAGTTTACAACAAGCTACACTTCTAAGAGCTTTAAAAAAAGGGCAATGAACAAAACACAACATTCTTCTTCTCACATAACACTCATTCTTGTTTGGGAAGATAATAACAATGTTAAAAAGCATTTAAGTATGTCAAATCCTTTTAAAATGTTAGATCAAAACACAATGCAGAAAAAAATAAAAACACAAATAAGAAAAATAAGGAATGCTGAAATTTTTTATGCTGAACAATATTTTTTACAGTAAGGTCAAGGAAGACTTTGGGGAGAGTAAACCTATAGAAATAAATCTTCCAACTCTTTGGAGGAATCACATTCCATATATTCTTTATTAAGTATAAAGTACATTCCTGAAAAAGAAGCAGAGTCCACCTGGAGTGTAGGGCATATAGCATATGATACTTTTAAGGACCCAGCAAATTTTATATTTTACTTTCTTTTAAAATTAAAAGAAAAAAGTAAATGTAATAAAAAAAGAACATATAATAATAATAAATCCAGCCTGGGTTATATTTTTAGCATTCTTTTCTGTAAGAAGAAGCTCGTGAAGACAGATGTTCCTAGGCCTGTGACATCCTAATGAGGGGGAATGACGTAGAGGCAAATTCAATAGCTAGGCTGTTGGTGGGAAAGATTACAGAGATCTGTAAGGCTGCCTTACACTTGGGCCTTTACCCTGAGGGAGGTAAGAGTCTCTCTGAGCATGACAACATTTTAAAAGGCTCATTACATTATTGCTCCATAGATGGTGTATTGTAAGGGCAATGGATTATTGAAGATACTGAGAAAGTCAAAGTGAAACTATCCCTGTAGCAAGAGATGATGTTAAGTGATCTATTCCTGAATATATTTATAACTGAGAACCAAAAAGGTTTGCTAGTAGTTGGGTCTGAGGGTATTAAAGAGAGTATACATAGATAGATGTTCTTCATTCTCTTTAAAACTTAAAAGTCTGGCTTCATCAACAGAATTCTTAATCAATTGAGCCATAAAGCACAATCAATATTCTGTAGAAAATAAGAATGTAATCAAAAGACGTCTAAAGCTTAAAGTTTAAGAACATTGGCATGTCGTATGTGTGACAGCTTGTCATGTATGGGAGTTTTGTCAAAAGATTATGAATTTATAGTGTTTTCTGCTTAACAATGTAAGTCATAGAAGAAAAATATCCCTCCAAGCATTGACTAAAGCCTAACAAAATCATCAGGGCATAGTGATTTAATTATCTTACTATAAATTGATGTGTCCATGAGGACCCATCACAAATTGGGACAAGGAGTTTCTCAGTCAGGTCGAATTGAGACACTCATTGTTGACTCTGACTTTGTACACGTCCTGTTGCCACATGATGGAGTTCACTTCAGTTTCTAACTTCATTGGGACCTGATTAGCTTAACTCAGTATTTAAATTTTATTTATTTATTCATTACTTCCTTCTGTCAATTTCCCAAAAGGATTTTAGGTGCGCTTAACGGAAATGGCCTTAACAGAACCTGAGGCCTTATTCCTGTTTTTAATTCACAACTCATTGGCATTTCTCTGTAGGCTGGCCTTATCAGAGCACTGGACTTTTTCATTTTATAAATGTTATTTGTATTATTTATCCTGAAATGTTCTCTTTGCATATCTACTTGCAATTTAATGTTTAACTGGGACTCTTAGATTTGCATGTTCTGCATATCAATGTTTCTTATGTTTACATGTTCTCATTTATCTGCTACCAAGAAAAGAGAACATGTTCTTAAAAAATGAAACATTAATGTCTCTGAACAAAAATTATTTAGTGGTTAAAATATCAACTTATCTTATCTAGTTGGAAATGGTTATGGAAAAAGAAGGGAAAAATTAGAGCATAGTACTCAAGGTAGTATGTGAAATAAGTTATCAACTGTAACAAGCTATTCCTCTGTGAATTTAGATTGGGGGAAGCTGCCTAAACTCTATTTGTATATTGTAGTGCAGTGATTTACAAACTCATATATTTTAGAATCTCCTACCAAGCTTGTTGTGCTCCATGTCCAGAGTTCCATCCCCCCTAGCTGTGGGATGGCTCTGGGAATTTATTTTATTTCAGCAACACTAATAATTAATAAATGGGATATGAAAAAAGCTTCTGCACAGTTAAGGGTACCACAATAAAGCAAATTGACAACCTTCAGTTGGGAATTTATTATTGAATATTAATATTTATATTTTAATGAGAATTTTATGGAGTGCCCTTATTTTCTAATGTTTTAAATTTATAAATAATAGCTGTACATATTTTCAAGTACATATAATGATATTTTGATACATATAATGTATAGGGTTCCTATCAGGGTAATTAGCAAATCCATTACATCAAATATTAAAATTTCCTTGTGATTGTAACATTCAAAATCTTGTTCAGCTATTTGAAAATGTGTAATAAATGGTTGACTGTAGTCACCTTGCAATACTATAGAATGTTATAATTTATCCCTTGTATGTAGCTTTACTTTTGTATCTTTTAACACCTCTTTCCTCAACTCCTCCTTATCCTTCCCAGCTGCTAGTAACCTCTTTAATTCTACATCAACATTTTTAGCTTCTACAAATGAGTATGAACATGTGCTATTATCTTTATTTTTTTAATTTATTTTTCTTACTTATACATGTGCATATTAGGTTTCCACTTTTGCCTTCACAGAATTAAAAAGGCTAAACTTAATTACAATAACAATGTTTTAACATAAGGACTGAGGGAAAAAAACCTCATAAAGAATGAATAAAGATAAATACATTCAGAAAAGAAATCAGACGATTGCTGCAACGAAATATTAAGCAATAATAATAGTAATAACGCAAAGAAAGTAACATTCACATTGTCAGATAGAAGTATGTCTATTATAAAATACTTTGATCAGTTAACTTCTTAAGAAGTTATTAATAGTAATAATGCAAAGAAAGTAGCATGCACATTGTCAGAAGTATGTCTATTATAC